>OENM01000625.1:0-41204 GCA_900239745.1 Rotaria magnacalcarata
TATTCATCCGCAAATCAACCTAAAATCTCATTTAGTTTATTTATCAATAATGACAACCTGATCAAATTTTATTGAAGCAATATATCGTCTTACAAATGAATTCTTTTCCAACCAATTATTCTAATAAGAACTGGTCTCTTCGTTTCGTTTCTCTAATTACACGTCAGTTATGTCAAACAAAAAGACGAGAAGAAAAGAGAAAAGTCATGTAATGTTATTCGTACGCAAATATTACACTTCACACGCACGCAAATGTATAAAAGAAATGGCGGGCACCTATTAAGCTCACATATTGCACACTGTCCTTAAATATATAAGTTAAAAGAAGAATAAGGGAGTAAAAAAATCTGACACTGAAAACACGCATTAATAAATAATTGAAGCAAAGAATATTTTTCTTTTTCACAAAACACTATTATATGTATATAAAAAAAGACCAAGTTGACTTTAACAAAAAAAAATTAAATATTTGTTTTTAATAATACCGGCTAGTTATGTATATAAATATGCATATATTAAGTATAATATTATGTATTTTCATGGCCCATTAAAATATGTAAATCGGATGGTATCGTATTTAAAGCACCATATAATTGCAATTGATTCAACGGACGACTCTGTAAGACAACTAATCTATAAACAAAAAAAAACTATTTATAATAAAACAATCGTTGAACATTTCTTTATATATTTACCTATCATTGCCAATAACTCGAAATGATCGAGTTTGATCATAGATTTCTTGTGTTATTTCGTTATGTTTTAAACTTTTACCTTGCATGCCGTGTTGATGAAATGCAAGAACACTATCTTGTAGACAAACTTGAACAACGAAAACAATAGACGAGTAATAAAAACAATTAGTTTATTTTACCTAACGATTGAATTGCATAACCAAAATTAAGTTCGGATAGTATTTGTCTATTTTTCTGAGGTTTTCCTTGAGTATTAACAATATTAATATGATCTAAACAAATATGTATACGAATAAGTTATCTATGAATTGTTTAACTTACTGTCTTGACAAATAAGTACTGTATCCGCATCTTTTTCATGTTGCTTCACTTGAGAAACATTAGAAACCAGAGGCACTAAAAATTTAATAATCACACATTTCGATAGCTTGTTTAGAATGCAGTGAAGAACAACAAAACAATTGCATTATTCATATGTACCGACTTAGGACTCAATATATCAGATGGGAAATTTTCTGAATAATAAATATAATTCAACATACCATCATCATAATTTTCCACCCTTTCAGTTTCAAAATTAATTATAGCAAATTTGAATGAATTCGGCGGCGATTTACTAAGTACATCAACGTTAAAGAAATAACATCAAATGAATCTATTTACCTTTTACTAACGCCTATGCATATGTAAGCGTATTGATTTTCTGGTGAAAAAATCATTTGAAAAACCTTTGGTTCAAAAGGAATTGAAATTGAAACAGTCTGAAAAACAAATACCGACAGTATAACACAATCAATGATCGAAAACAAAAAAATCCTACTTTTAAAATCATGAACTTTCTCAATGGATCATAGTATTGCATAAGAAATATTTCATGAGGTAACATTCCAGCTAGAAAAATAAATCCGGTGTATTGATTTCGACCAACACAGCAACGAATGCATCCGCGAGTATTATTTATTTTAACAGATGCAGCCGATTTTCTAAACAAAACAATAAGCGAACATTTCATAACTCAATGATTTTACTTTGGTATTAATTTTTCAAATTTTCCGTGAATTTGAAATTTATTTAATGGTAACGATAATCGAGATGTACTTTTAGTTTGTATTAATAAAGGAAGATCATGTCGATATAGACTATTCGATTTGCCTATTATAAATAAAATAATATTGTCGTTTCCGCGCGATTTTGTTTTTGAAAATACCTGATATTGACCAAAGAATATTATCATTAACAAATAACCAAGTCGTTCGTCTAGGATATAACTAAAACCGAACGATACTAATCATAAAAGAAAAAGCAAATTTACCAATTCTAATGTAGCATCATGTAGTTCATTGAGATTCAGTGAATAAATACCTTCTTCAGCTGCTATGAACACGAATTCGTCTATTAAAAACATATAAATTAGGGACATGTAAGGCAAGTGATCTTTGAAAATTAAACTCCAGATCTCTTTTCTATTATTACATTTATCATTGAATACATTTCTCCTTTGACATATGTATGCCCTATTGTTTGCTTAAGGTTAATCTTTGTGCTTTTTCCTAATACATATGACCGACGTGTCTATAATGAGTTCGTTCGCTTCGTTAACTTCGCCACTGTTATTATCAATCTAATGTTGTTTCGGGGGGATCATTTTTCTCTCATGTCTGAATGAATTCATGGGTTCGCAGGACTATTCGAGCTTACCTTTTGTTTCACTGTTCACCCAACAATAACTAGCATAGATTTCTAATGGACATTGATTAAATATCTTCATAAAACCAGCGCCCATATGAACTCGAGGTACACTTGGAATGCCATGACATGGTGATATAGATCGATCTTGTTTTATTTTTAGTGTACTATAATTATCATTGGGATTTTCTGGTATGCTTTCATAAAGATGATTCCGTTCTAAAGTGTTATTATTTGTATCAATACTGCTGTCGAATGGAATTTCTTGTTGTTCGTTGTCGTTAGATTTAGATTCTGGAGCTCGTTTGATTGTACCATTATTAGGGCTTTCATCATTTTCTTCAATATCAGCTTCACGCATAACATCGACAATATGTTGAATTTCATTTAAAGCTAAATTTTCAAATGCACTTAAAGGCAACGTTTTCATTAATTGCTAAAACAAAAATTATTGTTTAAAAATCGAGATGTAAATTATTCTTTTACATTTATATCTTCTTCGGATAAACCTAATGATTTTAATCGTTCGCGATGTTCGGCATTTTCATTATCTGTATTCTTTGGTGGGTATTGAGCAGTTGACTGAGAATGAAAATTTTCTGAAACATTTACAATTCTATATTCTACTTGATCACGAGTATTTTCTAGAAGCGAATCGTTGAGTATTGAACTACGGATTATTGATGGCTGATTGAAATTCCCAACAAGCGGACGAATATCTAAAATGATTATATCAGCAAGATAGTGCGGAAACATAAAGAATACACGAGAACTCATTTCTCTTGTAAAGCTCTGAAATATATTTTGCAGTGATAAGCTAATGTCCATTTGATACAGATAAAAGACTAACTCAAGAGGGAGACGTTTTCTAGTAATTGTGTTTCGCCTTACTTGATGATGTTACTCCGGATGCTTCTCTTGTTGATGTAATTTTACTGGGTGCTTGAAAAATACTCTAATATAATCAAAAGAAAATTAATAATAATAGTGATACTTAAAAATTGTTTTTACTCTATCATCATCGTCATCGTCTCGATCTTCAGTTGACGTGCTATTCATCGATCCATTGTGTATTCTATCCAACAGATCTCGTGCGATTTGTGCTGTTAAATGTCCTTGAAGAAACGGATGCTAAAACAAAATACAACATTCTTCATCTTAAAAATATATCTTTATTCATTGATTTACATCAAGTAATTTTTCAGCCGATGGTCTTTTCTTAGGATTTTTCGTTAGTGTATATTTAACAAAATTTTGAAACGTTACCGACCATTTTGATTTATCTTTCAATGTTGGCGATTTAAAGCCTGATTTTGACATTAGGAAAAGTGCACGCATGGGATGTAAATCGAACATTGGTGGTTGTAATTCAGCGAATTCAATCGCGGTAATACCAACAGCCCATATATCACATAAATGATTATAACCACCTTTACGTTCAACAGCGGCAACTTCCGGTGCCATCCTAAATTTTAAATCGAATCAATAACTAAAAAGTCATAGTCTACGTATTCTCATACCAATAAGGTGTACCAATAAATGATTTTCGTTTGCACAAAGTTGCTGTTATACTTGCTGCGACACCAAAATCAGCTTAATTACATACAACAAAAGAAATGTGAATGGTTCTACCCTCGTTGAAGCACTCGAAAGCTGATAAATAGTATCACGCATTCTATTGTTTATTTCAATTTCTTATCGCTAACATTTCATTCGTCATCGTCCAGGAATGCTTTGAAATTCCTTTGAAGATCAGAGGAAAGCTCAATATCATAACATATGTGATTGATTCTCTATCCTTCAACACTTGCTGCATATCGTATTTCATAATAAAAGCTCAAGTACGAAATACATAGCAATATATTTACCTAGCTTTACATTTCCATCATCAGTTAATAAGATGTTAGCACCCTGTTTAATTTAAAAAAAAACGAACAATCGTTTATTTTTTCAGGTTTAAACAAAAAAAAATTTACTTTAACATCTCGATGCATTTTTTTCGTTCGATGAAGATAATCTAATCCTTTGAGAGTTTCTTTGAGTATATAAGCTATTTGTGCTTCATTAAGCGATCCATATACTAATAGAGAAGAGGTAAATAATCAAAAAAAAAAAAATTTACTAACTAGTTTTTAACTAACTATGATAAATATCTTGCATCGATCCACCGGAACATAATTCCATAGCAATCCATAATTTATCTCGTCTAATAGATCAAGAAAATTTTTTATGCATTCATTAATGAAATTAACTTTTAGTTTTACTTTAAATAACTGCCATAATAAGCTATAATATTTGGATGACTACATTCAATCATCATAAGAATTTCTTGTTGTATGATATTCAAATCATCGCCTGGCTCAAGTTTAATTATTTTCAATGCACGCATCATTGCCGTCGGAATATGTCTAGCCTAATAGGAGAAATCAAATTCTTATTTAACAACAAAAACTATATTTTCTATTGACAAACAAACCTTATAAACGTCTCCGTATGTTCCTGAACCAATACGTTGTATAAGTTCGTATTCGTCACGCGGACTTGATGATGATAGAAAATCATAGGATGGCTTATAGTTACTGTTCATTGTTTTTATGAATGACGAATTTAAAATTATACCCTACGACAAGCAATTACCATGGCACATGAAAGAACGCGATAAGAAATCTTCTGTAGTCAAAAATATACTATTTTAGGAAGTCATGATTATGAATGATGAGAAGAATTTGATTTGGTCATGACTCATCGTATCTCTCAGTTCCATTAGATAATATAAAATGCCTTCATTCGTTGAATTTATAAATGAATAGATATTGTGAAAACAAAAACAATCAAGATGATATGTGAATTTAAACGAGTTCGATAACGATTTTTTGTTTAGTATTAGTCAAAAAAAGTAAAATTTTACTGGTAACAAACGACCTCTATCAAAGGAAAAATGTCAAAATTGATCAGCATATTCAATATGACAGTTTTCTAATAGAACTTCAACCAAAAATCTATTCTATTCAATGACTTGTGATTTTTCATGCTGAATTATTCATATTAATAAAACTAGATAATCTTTGACAACTATAAAGATCTGAATGTCATTGAAATAGTGACAAATATTGTTCCCCAATGACATTTATACATGGTCGAACACTATGATTTAGATGTAATATTATACTGCTAACCACAAGAGAGAGATATAGGCTAATTATGAAGTACAATTTGACCCTGTTTTAAGATGTTTTTCAATCGAATATTTGATTTTGTGATCGCAGAAATCTTCGAAATTGATTTGCTTATTTTTACAGATGTTCTATCGATGTAATCATTAGTCTTTTGTCGTTTATACAGGAAAATGCTATACCACCTGGTGATTTATTCTTGAATGCATTCATTCAACTGATCTTTGTTTCTAAGTCTTGCTCTTCTTCATCGACGACATTGATAGACGGACTACAACATGCGCACATCGGCACGTGTTTATAGTGGTTTGTCGATTGAGCGAAAAGAAAAGACGAGACACATAAAACGAATTTATGACAGCTAGAATTCATTTCATTAGAGAATAAGAACATTAATATCTAATCATACAGTAAGTTGATTTTCTTCTTTATCTGTAAGGAAAAAAGAAACAGCGTGTATAAAAAATCGAATCAAATTTTTTTTCTTATTGAACTATTAGTATTTTAATACAGTAAAAAGAGATACTAGGAACACTACGATGAGAATTTGCCGTCTAATGATATTATTAGTTATGAACACATTGAATTGGCGCGTTCAGTGTCAATAGATTTTTGTAACGAAGAGAAACAAGGTCTTAAGAGAAATATATCTATATGCAATCTAATGAGGTTATTATTATATTTTATAGGTTCTATTCAAATTCTTTTTGAACATTCAATAGAAAGTCAACATTATTACACAAGTCATAAAGTATGCTTATAATCTTTATTCGATATAAAATAGAAGAAAAGAATATACGTATATATATGTGTGTGTGTGACACCAGATGGTTTCAATTTTTTTTTAATGTATATTTGATTTCTTACCATACATATATATACATATATGAGTTTTTCTTTTTGTTACTAAATGGATATTGATCATGGTGGGCGTGTAGATACCTTTTAAAATAGCTATTTAGCATATTCCATCGTTTATTAATCATCAATGAAATCAAATGATTCGTTGTTCTGTTTTTTGCTTGTAGATCGTTTTCTATTTTTTTTTCTTGGATCTATTAATGGTCATGTTGTTACTCGCATGACAATGCCGTGTTCTTTTCCATCAATTGATCTCTCCATCATCTAAATTGTTATTTTGATTACTATGTTTCTGTCATCGCTATTGCTATATCTCTCTCTCTCTCTCTTATTTATCGCACATTATCGATACAACATGTCCTGTACAAAAGCAAGAACACTATCGTCAACGACAGCCATATTAGTATAAAACAGAGAAAGAGAGAACTAGTGCCACTGAAGGACGCATGATCAATGCGTTTATCGAGAAATCAGTCTTGTTGTACTTCTTTTTCTTCTTGTCATCATCGTTCCTTTTCTATCATTTATTTGTTGTTACGTATTACAAGTACTATTCTTGGCTTAGCTTAAGCAATGAGAATGCTTCAGGTAATTGAATTTATTATTTATTTTCTTTTCTTATTCAATTTGAGAAGGAGAAAAAAAATCATACCATTTTGATTTAATTATAGAACAACGTGTCAAAATCATAAAGAAACTATCTGTGATAATGTACGACTAGTAGACATTTGTATTTCCTTGTAACTTTCACTCAAATGGAAGAAACGCTATTACTAGTGACATAAAGAATAAGACAGAAAATTGAGATGATCAAAATTAATGTATATATTGCCCAAAGAAAAACAGCTGAAGTCAATGAACCGACTATTAGTAGTAAATAGAAAGTTCGACGAACAAATGCTAATCATTTTGGGTATAGTAGTGTGTGTTCAGTTCTTTTCTCTTTCTCTGGCAGCAAAAGAAGAAGAAGAAGAAGAAGAATAACGATAACGTCACAAATGTGAAGCAAAATATAAACGAAATATCTGTTTCCTGTCGTCTTTCTCTCGGTCGAGCATTGATCAACAAACTTGTCGTCCGATGAACTGATTTGTTTCCTCTTCTTATTATGGATGAGCAAGTGTCTAATAGGATTTATGCAAATCAACTAGTACTCCTACTTTATCATGTTCTTTTTCTTCCAACAGAAAAAAAGACAGCGAGACAGAAAGGGAACATAGATATTAACCACAGTAGTCATTAATGAAAAATCGATTGTAATCAATAAGCTGTTTTTTCTTGCTCAATATTTTCATTGATAAAGCTTTTATTTTATTTTAAACTATCGAATATACGAAAAAGAAAGAAGAGAATCGTCATAAATGAGTATTAAAGGAAAAAAAGAGACAAGGGCGTCAGCTCGGCATGGCACCAGCCGGTTCCGGTCGTCAATCTTTTTCTCTATTCTTATTACTCTCGTACAGTCAACACGATGATCGGTTCCTGGTATGTCTATAAGGTACAAATAGTGGCTAAAAAATTTATTTATTTTAACTTTTATAAATATTTAGTAAATTCATTCTTTGTTTTGTATCTATATTGAAATAGGTCTTGGCTCCAAACCCTTCCGTTTCTTTATCATCCCAGCAAACAACAACATCCATTGAAAATCAACAAATAGTAGTTGACGATCAACTCGAAGACGACGACGAATACTATAGTGAAATGGCTGCATTCAATCGACAACAAGGCAACGGCAGTGAAACACGATCGATTGGTGGTGGAAATTTTACTGATGATGATTCGAATTTTTCCGATAAAGCCCGTACAAATCTAATTATTAATTATTTACCACAAACGATGACACAAGACGAAATTAAAGATCTATTTGGTTCAATTGGTGCTATTGAGTCGTGTAAACTTGTACGAGATAAAACAACAGGTACGCGTTTATTTTTGGTTCGCGATAAACAGATGAGTAAAGATCATTGCTAATGCAGCAGCAACAAAAAAAACCGGAGTCGATATGGTAATTTATTCTTATTAGAAATGGGATTAGTTCTGCTAGTAACTGTGTTTAGCGACAATAGCTCATATTCAATATTATTGATTATTAGTTTGACTTATGAAGCATTGTTACATTTCCGATTGAAATTTTGAATATGAACTATGAACAACGGAAGTTCCCCCAACTGATTGATTGATTGTTTTCAATCGGAGCTACATGTATGATGTAGATCTGGACGACCTTTGAATATCCCAATATCGAAACAATTTCTTTCTATGGTAGTTTTTGTTTTTTTTATTCGATTGTGATAATCTTCATTATTCAATTTTTCGAATTCAATCTTGACAAATTTTACAGTCTCATAAACTTGAAGCCAATCTAAATCATCCAGACGATACTTCTTAGTCGATTTCAGTTTGTTGCATACTCCGTACATTTCCCATAGGATCGTATCGTAAGGAATTCCTCTTGTGAGATTTCAATTTTCATGAAGCAGCAAATCGAATGATTTCATTTTAGGCCAAAGTCTTGGTTATGGTTTTGTTAATTTTATTCGTTTGGAAGATGCTGAAAAAGCAGTGACAACCATGAATGGTCTTCGATTACAAAATAAAACCATTAAAGTAAATAATCTAATTACTATTTTCGTAAAATTTTAAACAAAAATTTTCTCTCTCTCTCTATTGAAAACAATTCGCTCAGTGTTTGCCTTTTGATACGAAAATAAGATATGAAATTTTCTTATAAACTGAGAAAGATAAGAACATCTTACTGCAGGTATCTTTTGCGCGTCCGTCATCGGACTCAATCAAATTTGCCAATTTATATACATGCGGTATTCCAAAACAGTGGACAAACAAAGAGCTTCAAGTCTATTTTACTTCATGTGGCAAAATAATTACGAGTCGAATTTTAACAGATACAAATACAGGTTTTATTTTTTCTGACGCTCTCTTGTTCTAATATTTTGCCGCACTGTTAAGGATTCGAGAATAGAACTAAGTGTTCACACACAAAACCCACTGCTTATTGTTTTGTTCTTCTATGATATAAGTTATTTAAATATAATTTTATTGGTTTGTTTGTTTTTTTGTGTTATTTTATTTATTTCAGGTTTCTTTTGCTCGTCCCTCTTCGGAGTCAATCAAATTCTCCAACCTTTACATTTCAAATCTCCCACGTTCGATGACTCAGCAGGAGCTCGAGAGTTTGTTTGCTGATTTTGGTTGTATTATTTCGTCGAAAATTCTTTGCAACCCTAAAGCAGGTATAATTTTATTTTTTATTCATTTATTTTTATGTGCACCGTTGTTAAGTTTACAAATAGATTCCCTGAGAAAGAGAAATGTCAATGCTCAGCTCTCTTGTCTTGTTTCAGCGTATTTCTCTTGTCATCAATGATTGCTTTCAATTTTACTTTTAAGGTGCATCGAAAAGCGTAGGATTTATTCGTTTTGATCAACGATCAGAAGCTGAAATGGCTATTAGTAAACTTAACGGTACTATTCCAAAAGGTATGCCTAAAGAATTAATTTTACTATTAGCGCTATTACCGATCAAAGTTTTTTAACTTTTCTAGGTTTTACCGAACCAATAACTGTTAAATTTGCTAATACGCCCAATGCAGCCAAATCTATGATTGGTTTACCATTAGCACCATCCTATTTATCCGGTCTTTCAGCACCACAACAACCCGTGCTTACTACAGTACCGCCTATGCGTCAACAAATGAATAGGTACAGGTATGCTGCTCGATTTACTGATTTACTTTTGTGGGAAATTTAATTTTCTGCTGTATTTTTCTTTTGCAATATATATTCCTTTATTTTATATTATTTATATTATTTTCCACAGAGAAACGCATGAACGATCCAAATATCGGTGAGTGTAGTGATATAATTTAGTTGTTTTGTTGTCTTTTATTCTCTATAACGATCAATCTTAAAACTTGATTAATAACATATTTCTTTCTTTTCTTCCCCCACATGTTTATAGATATTCACCATTATCTCCTGGTGATTTCTTTGCTGCTGCTGCTGCTGCTGCTACTGCATCGTATCTACCTGCGACTGCCGCTGCAGTATCAACTACAACATTAGCAGCATCGACTGGTAAGTATTAATGAATATATCTTGGTATAAAACAAAAACAATTGATTTCTAATAAGATATTGCATCTGTTGGTTGGTGTATATTTGTTTATAATTTGGCACCTGAAACAGACGAAAATATTCTATGGCAATTATTCGGGCCATTTGGTGCTGTACAAAATGTTAAAATAATACGCGATTTTCAAACACAAAAATGTAAAGGCTTTGGCTTTGTAACAATGTCTAATTACGATGAAGCATTAATGGCCATCAATTCGCTCAACGGTTTTACACTTGGTAATCGTGTCTTACAAGTATCATTTAAAACAAATAGACCAATTCCTATTCGCGCTTTCTAATCCATCCAAATAGATCTTTATTTCTCATTTTCTTCTCTTTAAAACTGTGCGTGCGTGTGTTATTGCTTCAATTGTGTGCTCAGTTCGTGTCTTTCTTCTGTATCAATTGAACAAAAAGCAAAAAAAGCAACATGAGAAAGATTAATCTCGACATAACACTTTTATGTGTATGTGTATATGCATAGAGAAATGAAGAATAGACATAAAACAAACAATTTATCTACTTGTTGTTACTACTGATTAGAGATATTCTTAGTTTTATAATTGGGTAAGCATGGCAACAATGAAGAAGAAGAAGAAGAAAACAAACACTTTCAACATAAGAAAAATCGTTGTCTTGTTATTAAAATAAACCGGGAGCAGTTGTTGCGTAGGGAAATAAATGTTGGATATTATATATCTAATGAATAATATTGTTTCGTAACCTTGATCACTTTTTTAATGAACAGATGGTCATAAAACAATGCTCCTTTCTTTTGCGTTCTTTTGGCAAGCAAAATAATCCAAACCATCTGGCAGACCAGTGAAATGTCTATCATCTGCATATCATTACACTTTGGCGCACTAGAATTCTCTGGCTAACACGCAAATCTGCACAATTGCTTTCACTGCAAGCATATTGTGTCTCTGTTATTTTCTTCTATCTGTTTGGTTTTTTTCAATTGGCAATTGTTATACATATATATATATACACGCACATGTGTAGTTTGAGAATCAAATCAGCTGTCAGACCGAACACAGTCCGTTACTTGTTGTATCATCAGGACATATATGACAGATGGCCATGGCTCTCACGCGAAAACGAGACATCTCGTGCGATAGTTCGTTTATGATATCTTTTTTTCTTGTTTTACGTGTTCATAGTGGAGGCAAAGATCTGCATATATTTCTACTAGCTCTAGTTCGATAAAAACAAAAAAAGAAAAAAAAACAGAATTCGTATTATAGATTCAATTTTTCGATCGATGAATATTCTATCCTAACTGACTGTAGAAGCACTTTTATGAATTGTTTGTTTTTTGCTGCTTTGGTTCGAAAAAAACGAACAAGAACTAAAGCGTTTCCTGGTACGTTTTTAAAACATGTTTCTTTTTTTGCCTGTATATTTTCTCTCTACGTTGCATTTTTTTATCCTTGTGACTGGCAACAGCTTGCGCTCAGTGATAACTATTAATAATGAAAATTAACTAAAAGTAAAAGAAAAAGAAAAAGAAGAAAGATGATGACAAATGCTACTGCGCACAAACGTTAAACGGTTGGTGCACATATTGTTATTTCCCTTCTTCATCTTACTTGTATTTCTTCTTTGCCTATATGCATGCTGCTGTGACACCATATTGCCAGATAAAATGCTGCAATCTGTTGCATGTTCACCCAATATTTTTCTTTCTCTTCAGATCTCCGATGCCAACTAATTCAAACGAAAGTTTGATTTCATCGTCAACGACAACATTAGTCGTACCATCAATGAATATGTCTATGCCAAATGCAACTAATAATAATAGTGGACCATCATCGTCATCATCGAACACAAATCATATTCAAGCATCAATACAGACTCATCCAAATTCTCCTCCGCAATCGATATCGAGACAATTGAATAAATTAAAACGATTCTTTAGTACATTATATTATTTTGGATCGGATATATCAAATGAAATAGGAGAACGTGTTCGAGCATTGGTTTTAGCTTTAATCGTAAGTTTCGAATAATCGATACTTCTAGCAAGGGTTTTATTTTTAAATGAGAACGAAGCCATATGATGTTTATATTGTCTCGTTTCGTAATCTCGATTCGTAATTTTTTATGCAATGCTGTTTTTCCTATTTAGAATAATGCTCTATCAGTTGAAGAATTTCATGGCAAAGTACAAATGACAACAAGTTTTCCCTTAAGACCATTTGCATTGCCATTTTTAAAGGTATGATTATCTTCTGATCTGATTAAGTTCTGTTACTTTGAGAACCATGACGAATAATGGATACATTTGATTCAATATAAAACAGTTGCTTCTGACATTGCTGCATTTTTTTCTTCTCTTTTGAGTACAAACAAGAAGAATGGTGCACCAGTTGTAGCATTAAAACTGTATTTAGTTATTCCAACTTTTTAACCTAAATGCAATAACAGACGATATTTTTAGTATGATCTTCTTACGGAGCTATAGCTTTTATTTGTTTATAATCATATTCAGCGAATAGAACCATTGCGGGCTGTGACATAGTAGAAATAATGATACAGTTTTTACATCTCCTATTGCTTGTAGCGTAGTCGATCGAAAGTTTCGGTGACATTTTTATTAAATTTTAGTCAACATTACCATTGTTACAATCCGACCTTTTCCAACTAGCCCGTCAATCGAAACAATCATCAAGTCACTATCTTGCACAACACGAAGAACTTATCTTGTTACCGCGTGATATACTTGAAAGAAGCACGAGTCCATCGATTCCGACTGCGAAAGATCAAATGAATAATGATAGTGCAAAAAGAAAGCTTCCCGATGAGTAGGAATTATTCAATTTTCGATTAAAATTTGCTTTCAACTAAAACTTTTAGCGCACATGAACATGACGAACGATCGTATTCAGGAAAACGTTCAGCACCAAGTTTAAACAATAATAATAATAATAATAATAATAATAATAATAATAATAATAATAATAATAATAATAACAATAGCAATACAAATGCGACGAATCGTCGTTCATTGGTTTCTTCAACTGTGACTAATAATATAATATCATCAACATCGATACGACGTGATATTCGAGATAAGGAACGAACATTTACTTCATGTAAATACACGAGTAGTTTTTCATACAATTGAAATCTTTCGTTTTAAAGATCTTCGTGATCACGGACCGGAAACAAAAGATAATAGTGGAAAAACAATGGAGGACGATTGGAGAAATACTGAAAATGTAAAATTAATTTTTTGAAAAGAAAATGTTGTATTTTGTTTTTGCCCTCTAAATGCTTCAGATGCTTAACTGTATTCTTGAAATGGTTACAAAAACAAAACGAGTTTTATTCATGTTACAGCAGAAAGATAATCATCGTCGACGTCTTCTTGAAACCAATGATATGGAATGGCGACGGCGGCATACTGAGATACTAACACAAACAGAAGATCGTATTGTTGAAGTTCGAAGAAAAGCAGGTTCGTACGATATGACCTGTTTTAAATTGATTCTCAACCAAAAATTAGAGGAAATTTCAGCGCTGCTTTAATTCGGAAAATCGATACAAGAGTTAATTTCGATAGAAATCTATTTGGAGATAACGAGCTCATGAGTACTCTGACTTCCTGAAGATAATCGCCGATGTACGTCAAAGAGTGAGTATAGTTACTATTTTTAGTTACAATCCTTAATGTAGAACACAGTTGCTACTAGTCCACTTCAGTAATACTTATAGTACTTAACGCAAATCATAGTGAACTACTCGAACTGATATTTGAATGAGGAAGGAAACGTCATTGAAACGAATTATTGTACTATGCGTATTTATTAACTAAGAATTAAACTTTCACATTGACAAGCCTACGATAATAGTTTTGATCGAATATCAAAATTAAAGTGTATTTTTAGTTCTTTTAAAGTGTAACTGCTTGTTTTATTTTGAATCCACTAGGAAGAAATGAAGTTGTACCATGCGACAGCAATGATAATGCCTAACATTCTTGTCTTAATGTATGAATATGACATATGTCGCTGGAACAGAAACTTTTTTTTTCAGAAACTTATCAAGTCTTATTAAAATTGCAAAATATGTTGTTTTTTCTACAGTATGACTGTAATGAAAATTCTGTGTGCCCTGCACAGATCTTGACTTAGAAAAGATTAGGATCGATTACACCCTCAGTAGATGATTCTTATCTTCGTGAAATATGCTTTCCATGTCATTTTGTTTTCGATTGATATTTTAGAAGAAGCTGTTCTCGAAATAAAACGTCAATCTATAGTTGACTTACAGAAAGCTGTTTCACAAGCAGAACAAAAATCCAATGAGATTTTACTTCGTGAACGCGAACAATATCAACGACTGAATCAAGAACTAAAAGCACAAACATTCGAAGAAGCCTATGCTTTACTTAATCGACAAGAAGATGGACCAGAAGTAACAATTTGTAAACGAACATCTTACTTATCTTTTTTTTTTTATTTCTGAATACTTTAGCAATGTTGGCATTGTGGTCGTCGAGCTATAGAAACATGTTCTGGCTGTAATATAGCTCGTTATTGTGGTCAATATTGTCAACATCGTGATTGGGATGCACATCAACAATTGTGTGGGCCTGAGTTAAAACGTAAACTCAATGATAATCCACAATTATATCGAAGTTCTTTTACAAAAATAGATCTAGATATTTCTCTAAATCATCAAAGCGAAACTTCAATTAATAATACTAGTACAAGAACCAGTGAAACGCCAGCCGATACGCCTTATCTAAGTGTATCAACTCCCATTATGGCGGATACATCAACATCGGAACATGTGGTATTACATAATGATGATAAATCTGAAACGGAAGAAAGGACGACGGTGAAAACTGAGCATATTTAGTTTTGAGTAATATCTAATGTTTTATACTTAAATATCCTATAGGTGTACGAGTAATAGATTTCTTTTTCTTTTTTGTATAGACTATGTAAGTTTGGTTTTGCTTTATATTTTATTGTAAAATGCGTTTCTTTATGAAGACAATTACTAAAGTAATACGAGTCCTGATCTAATTGATTGATAACAAACTACAATATTACTGCTTTTCTCAAAACAGAAACACAGAACAAGTCATATTGGATCATCCTAGAGTATTATCGACTCTGCTGTAAATCAATTGATATGGCGGCAAGATTATTTGTTGAGTCGACATGACGTATCATCCATCTAGTCTTGATTCATAAATGATTATTCAGTTGGGAAACTTCGATCACCCATTAGATTTTACTGAACGCTCTCGGCATTATAATAAAACAAGGATGTGAATCTAATTCGAATGAACAATTGCAATTTAAACATTCTGTAACTCTTTTCGCGTTTCTACAGTGGTTCTGTTCAGATGGCGCTGGTAGTCGATTGTTAGAATATTTTTTAAAGAAGCCTTTTCTCAGTAAAAAAATTCTATATAAAAATAATTCTATAGCTTTTAGCCTTTATTCTCTAATCATCAATATAACTATACTAAGAAACACTAATTAAGCAATCATCTCCAATCAATAGCCTTCCGCCTACGTTATGATGATTGTGCTGAAGCAAAAACACCCTTCTCGTTGGTCAACACATTTTTTTCTTGTTCTTTTTATCAAGAGTGACGTACTATTTTATGGATTGTGTAAGTGACGTCATGGTACATCTACATCTCAAAACCAAACAATAGGAAAAATATCCGTATTGATTCATTTATTTCTATTATTTTCGATAATTTCTATAGAAAAATATTCTTGAATGACTTTACAATGAATATATCTTGTGTTAAATGTCTATTCAATCGACAAATACTAAAAATTCCAATGTCGAAACGTTCCCTTGCTGATCTAAGTACAAATAATTATAATTTAAAAGAGGTTTGTGTTGATTACAATCATTGGCAGCTCATTTTTTTCTTTTTATTTAGCCACATTTTGGTCTTCTTTTTGATATCGATGGTGTTTTAACGCGAGGACGAAAACTATTACCATATACACGTGATGCATTTCGTAAACTTGTTACAACATCAGGACAATTTCGTGTTCCAACAGTATTTGTTACCAATGCTGGCAATGAATTGCGTTCATCAAAAGCAGCTAAACTTTCACAAATTCTCGGAATTCCAGTAGGATTATTTTTAGAAGAAGAAAATAAGGATGGATTATTGTTGAAGACAATTTATTTTCTATAATAGGTTTCACCTGAACAAGTAATCATGTCACATAGTCCATTAAAAATGTATACTGAATTCCATAAGAAACATTGTTTAATTAGTGGCCAAGGACCCATAGCTGATATAGCGAAAAATTTAGGTTTCACTAAAGTCACTACTATTGAACAGTTATGTGATGCTTTTCCTAATCTTGATATGGTCGATCATAAGAAGCGACGAGGATTTGTATGAAATCTAATTTCTAAAATTTAGTTTTTCACTAAATTTTCTTTATTTCAGCATTCTCCATTTCGAGATTATTTTTTGCCTATTGAAGCGGTTGTTTTATTTGGTGAACCAGTTCGATGGGAAACATGTTTACAATTAATTATCGATGTTTTAATGACCAATGGAAATCCTTCGTCACCTATTATTCGTCCACCGGTTTCACACCTACCCATCCTAGCGTCTAATGCTGATCTTCTATGGATGGCTGAAGCCGCTTTACCCAGGTAGATAAATAGAATAGTATTACCTTATTAGGCTTTCTGTTTACGCGAAATTTTCTCCTTGATTAAATCGAAGATGTGTACGAACTGATAAGAATACGAAATTAGGATGCTGGCTAGAGTTTTTGTTTTGATCATTATGTTCACTTCCGTTTATTCAAGACAAGAATACTTAATGAAAATTATGTTTTAAGAATACATTAGAGTATAATCAATGATAATTAATTATTAAGATAATTATATTAATTCCAGTAAACAGACAGTTTTACTTCCGGCCTATATGATAATAAATTGTTTATCATTGAGACATGATATATATTTTTATTCAATATGTCAGAGATCAGACGTAGTAGTTATGAATACGTAGAATTATAATTTGGGTCTCGGTGACCGAAATCTAGATCCTAGGAAAAATAAATAATAGAAACTCATGAATGAATGTGAGAGAAAATAATTACTTATAATTCAAGTGAGCTGTGTAACTTGTCGATTAACTACATCACATAAACGTTCTTAGATATGACATGACATTGACGTAGAAAAAAAAAACTACATCCTACGCATTTCTAATAGTAGCTGTATGATAAATATATAGATTGTAAATAGATCTCGAGACATGCCATAATTAGAATAATACTATAAGACAAAATCTATGCTAAATAAATAAATAGATAGATTATTTTCCTGACATGTTTGCCTATTGGTTAATGAAGCTGAAGGAATATCATGACTATTACATGATGATCCCAAATGATCTGCAAATATAGAACTCGCATTCCGAACCATCTAGAAAACTATTTTATTCTTACAGATTCGGACATGGATCATTCATGTATTGCTTGGAAAATTTATATAAAGTAATTTTGCATATAAATGTACAATAAAAATAAATTTAATCTATTTTCTGTTTGAAGAAAATTTCTGGTCATCCTTTGCAATATACAGCCATTGTTGGTAAACCTAGTGAAATCACATATTATCACGCTGAATATCTTATATCTCGGCATGCATATGAACTTGGCTATAAACAACCAATAAAACGTATTTATGCCGTTGGCGTAAGTTTTTCGAAATTTTGTCCGTAGAAATTAATATTTTTTCTCTCGTTTCTAGGATAATCCCGATACGGATATATTCGGTGCAAATGTTTACAATCGGTATTTACAAACTCGAGCTGTATCGAAACTAAAACAAGTTGTTACACAAACGGCAACTGTTAGCTTAACAGCAAACTCATCACCGATACTTGATACCAATGCATGGACATATTCGCATGCTGTTGAACTAGTTGCTAATGATGCTGAACATTATTACTCAGCGGAAAATATTCAGTCCATACTTGTATGTACAGGTGTATATAATCATGAAGCCTATGATGAAACATCAAGTATTAATCATGGCCATCGTGATATGATTATTGATCCTGAACTTAAAAAACCCAAATATACAGTTGAACATGTCTTAGATGCGGTCAAACTTGTTTACGACATCGAACAGTTTCATTAGCAACGAGAAGAAAATATTTCTTCGTATAACAGCAAAGAATTTTAATCTCGGTGATAAATTCCTTTGACTTTGTTTTTTGTTTGCCGATTTAAGATCTGATTATAAGAAAATGTTTATTTTTCTATGTTTTATTTCTATAAATATTATTGATCCATGCATATAACTCATTTGTTTGTTTTTTTAATTTTGTTTTAAATCAGATAGTTTTATGTTATTTTCGTTTTCTCTCGTTTTTGTTTTTGTATCAGTTAGCTCTGGCGAATGACAGACAAATTTGTTTAAACATATGCATATCTATTTATGTGTAGTCAACTTGTTTATAGGCGTTTGTTTTTCTTTTTTGAACAGCTGATTCTTGCCGATGATGAGGTGTTGATGATTATGATTGTGTTGTAGGTCAATTGAGAACATATCGATTTAATAAAAAAATAAAAAAAAAATTCATTGATTAGTCGCATGACAAAAAACAAACGTCATAAAATTCTATTTACTTCTAAGAGAAAAGTTTGGACTGACATGTTTTCCAGTACGTAACACAATACTAAGAACGGTGACGTGATAGAATATATATTTAGTTCATTTAAATTCCTAATGATAGCATGAGAAATGAAACCTTTGCTCATCTTCATTACAGACCACGGCGGTGGATTTATGGAAATTGTAATTTATCGAAACTGGATCTAGTACATATAATTAATGCTAAATAAAACTCGAAAAGCTTCTGAGGCGAAAAGAGCAAAAAAAAACTGTTTTCTTTTATCATGATCTACACACAAATCTTGTAGGTGAAAAGAAGGAGGAATTCATCGGCGAACAACATACATTTAATAAAACTATAAGGTAGGCATTTATGAAGTATGCGTGATATGTCATTACGTTATATTAAAAAGAAATTATTTTAGATGTGCAATACTCGACCCTGGTGCTTCAAAATTGATGCAATTTTGAAAATTTATTGTAACACGAGTACTGCACGTACATCCTTGATTTTTCATAAATTAAACGATGTACATTTTCATATGATTACTTGTCAAGCATTCTTTCGAATGTCTACATTCCGATCAACCATTAGTAGATATTCAATGAAGAATAAAATTTCTCCTTTTGTAAATCGAAATCGAAAATTTTTTATTGTCTACGTGATTGTCGTTTTTAAAAAAAACAAATAAATACATTCTCAGCCTTTGAATTGATCAATAATCCATCCGTCGTAATAAAAGTTTATTTGTCTAAACGATCAGTAGAAGTTCTAAAGCAACTCGAAACTATAACGAGATATTTTTAATACATACGTAAAATTCATCTCGTTTGTCTACTTCCGGGTTGGTAAAATCGTAGACTTCCATGATTTTTCATTCGAATGATCAATTAACCTATGCTTGATGGTGTGAATGTGACATCATACTGGTATTGCCTTAAAGTAACTAATTATACAGACTGATGATTTCATCTTTGTGATTTACCGATAGTAAGTAATTCAGCAGAATATTGTTATTTCCTGCAGGAAAATACTAGGAATTTGAAAATAATTTTATCTGCTGAACGATCTAACTTTAGATAAAACCAGCTTGATTCATGTTAATATATTTAGCTTACACTCGACTCGCCTGTGAGAAATTCGAACCTCGTTTCCTATAAAATTCGTTCACAATCGCGATCGTCCATGTAAGAATTTTTCATTTTTACTCATGACTTTGCTGATAACAACTTATTGTAATCGTAATTTTCCTATAATTTTGCATATTTTATCTCAAAAAGTAAACAAACCAATTACGACGCATCATTACCACTGTTGGATATCATACTGTATTATGCCATAATATTATTGCTTTTCTATCTTTATCCAAGGTAGTCTGTATTCTACTATGCTGTCGATCGAGTGCATCATCTGTTTATTGAAATTCACAGAATTCAAATTGTTGATTGAAAGAGAAAGTAACTCGGTAGGAAGTCCAACTGATGAATGCATTGCAATAATGTAAGAAAATGACGTGTCGATCGTAAAGAACATTGTGAATCATTTTTATTTATGATTGTATATAAACAAAAGTCATGGATTCTATTTTAATCCATAATTACTTTTATTGTATTTCTATTAGAAATAAATGTTAGGCATGATTAATCATATAGCTGGAATAGCTGCTAGCGATAAACTACGTTTGTTTATGAATATCCAGGTCAAGTGAACCCATGAATAAGTACATACACACAAAGAATTACGTTTTACTGTGATTTATATTTATTGTTGTTTCTACGTATTATGTAGTACATACACATGATAACTATGGCGTGTAAATATGTATACTTCGTTTTTATTCGTTTCTTTAACTTAAACTATGGCATCGAGCAAAAACGATGGACGTAGTATTATACATCGATTGTGCCCAGTGAATGACTTTTCACCAATGAAAATATGGGTAGTAGTGAATTTCATTTTTCACCCTAAAATTCTTAAAATAATAAATAATAAAGTCACAGCGATAAATCATGACAGTGATACTTTTAATTCATTGCGTAAACAGAACAAAAGTTGCGGAGAGAATCCATTTTCTCAAGTATTCGTTTGTTCACGCTACGACTTCGAATTTTCTATCAAAATTTCATTCGCTTTCATGTAGCCAATAAAAGATCCTCTCTTTCGCCTATTATCTTCAAACAAGTTTCATATCCAAATGTCTTGCGCTAGATGCTAAAAATGTAAATATATTTCTCATGATACGAGAGACCGTTCGATATTTTTTTTCCAGCCTCTCATTAAAATTTCATTGCTATTCACAATAAAAGACACCTTTGATGTAATTTTTTTTTAATCTAAAACATCTCTCTTATCAACTAAAATATTTATGAGTATTTCGAAATGTTTTCACATGTGTGTCAGTTATTGCACAATTTTTAAAAAGTACATTGCTTCACCGATTCACTTACTAATATACTCGTGTAACTAAAGAGTTTCTCCATCTTTCGCACAGTAAAAATAAAACTATGGCTGCGTCATGCACTTATTCCAACTGTAATTATTTACATATTGATCGTGCAGCATTAACGCCACGTTTTTCAATCGTTGATAATGAAAGTCTTAACGATGGTATTGCTTATTTAAATAATCATGGCTATGCAGTTTTCAGCGATGTTTTATCTCAAGATGAGATAAGCACTAACATAGATTCATTATGGCAATTTTTTGAAAATATTCCCGGATGTCGAATTCAACGTAGAGATCCTTCAACGTGGTCAAATTATTGGTTAGTATATAACTCTTTGAGTCCCGGTGGGACACATATATCCCACCTTGAAACATTTCTAATCCTCAAGTTTTTGAGAATCTTAAAGAAATATTTCAAAAAAATGTCAGAAGCTAACACAGATCCCTACAAGATTGCATGGATAATGGACTGTATGGATGACAACATTCAAACATGCACCTTGCAAAGTTTTGACCCTATAGAGGTGTTTATTTGAGGTGTACCAGAGTTTACATCGACTTTATTGGAATGGAATGAAATTTGCAGCGCTTGTATAGGACTTATGCCTGTAAGCATAGCTGTAGGTTCGAAAAAATTGAAAACCTTGTAAAGGGGTGCAAACTGGGAGGACAAGGTGGGACCTCCCGGCCTAATTGGACATTATCTGGCTCCTATATTACAAATGCGAGAAGTCTGAAAATTTTACCATAGATGCCACTCGTTGAGTTGATCATTTTTTCGTAGCGGATATGCTTTCCCCTGTGTGCTATTTCTTCGGGAAAAACCTGTAAAAAATGCTAATTTTTGATGTTTTTTCGGCTGAAATATCTCTATGAAACTCAAACAGAATTTTAACTTTTATTAGTGTTCTAGAATCGACGAACTGCCATCTATATAATGCTGAAACCCCCAGATCTGTAGCTTCTTCCGAAGTCAAACGGCAAAGGCATCTTTGGAACCAACTTTCGATTTTTTCCCAAATTTGCATCCTCCTCAGATAAAACCACGGAATTGCCAAAACCTGTCCTATAGTAGAACTTCATCAGCACACCTAGGTCTACCATTCCTGATAATTTAAAAAATCTAGGACTCAAAGGAATAAATAGCGAACGTTTTCACTTAATATTCTTTCTTTGCTTTCAGGCCAGGTTTTACTACACATGGTGTTGTAAATAACTGTGGTATTGGTCAATCTGATTTTATGTGGAATATTCGTTCGAATCCAAATGTAAAACGAGTCTTTTCTCAAATATGGAATACAAATCAGTTATTGGTTTCATTTGATGGTTGTGGTATTTTTCGTGATTGGCGTTATGATGCCAGATGGAAAACGAAAGGCGGATGGTTTCATGTTGATCAAAATCCTGTATCCAAACCCGATCGATGTTGTATACAGGGCTTTGTGTCATTAACAAATCAAAATGAGAACACCGGTGGTTTTATAGCTATTCCGAATTCGCATTTACGCTTTGCAGAATTAGCTACACTTGCTCGCGGAACAAGAGATTTCGTTATGATACCCCGAGATCATCGAATTTTAGACAATGGCCGAGCGATCGGAAAACTTGTACAGTGTCAAGCAGGTGATCTCGTTCTATGGGATAGTCGTCTTGTACATTGTAATTCGCCTGCATTCTCAATTCAAGAACGACGTGATGATGAACCTGTAGATTTCTTACGAATTGTTGCGTATGTGAGCATGAGTCCGCCGGTGTTCATACGCGATTATACACTTGAACAATTTCGAAAACAACGAAAATCAATGGTGGAAAATAATTGTACATTGACACATTGGAGTACTGAATTAAAACAAACGCGTAAGTTATAAACAAATGAAAAAACATTGAATTCGATGTGCTTTCTTTAGGTGAACCTGGTGATTTGCCGACAATATCGTTGAAAAAATTTAATGCATATCAACGTGCGCTTATCCTCGGTACTGATACTGATGACACATGAATAAACTGATCCGTATATTGTATAGGTAAACAACGGGAAATATGTGTTTTTATTTTTTAAATAAAAAAGCGTTTCTTCGACTTATTTGAGTATAACAAAATGCAGTTGCAAATCAGAACAAGAAAAAGAAATAAGCGCATCAAAAACACAGCGATGAGCGAATCATTAGTCACCGGCAAATTTTCAAGCCAAGTCAAATAATGACTCTCCACTATTCTTTAGCCACTCGTTATGTGAAGCACATGAAAGTAGTTCTATTCTAATAGTTTGTTTTAGTTAGACAAGAATAAGACGCATATAAATCACATAACTATATCCATCGTATTGACTTGACTTGCGCATCGCTCTGAGCAAACACACACAACAAACATCAATGAATAAAATCTTTCGCAACAATCATAGATATCATGATTTTTACACTAATCATATTTTCAAGTAATAGAAAGAAACGTTTTTTGCTGTGTTATCAATATAAAAAACTTGAACCTTGTCTTTTCTTTTCATATCAAAATTTTGTAATGTATTCTTCTGACTGGTGCATACAAAAATCATTGAATCCCTTTGAAGTCTGTCCGATGAGCACACTTTAAGCAGCTCGAGAAATTCATGTCAACTTAAAAGACTTCTCCGTCATGAACATTGAAGAAAGACACTTTCGAGTGATCGATTACATTTTCACACCAACAGAATCATTGATATCAATAGACAAGTTCCTATGCAAAAACAAATGTCCGGTGCGAAATCAACATGTTCGAACGGCGGCTCTTATGTATGTCGTATTTTTCTCCTCGCTCTCTAGTAAGAAAATACTAATGCCTTGAATCGATTTTGCACATTTCTGATGGCAATAGACGCATCTTATCATTGACATTTCGATCATTCAGAAAGAAAAATGTTGTAATAATATCGATTAGCAACATATCTAGTTACTTTCCTTGGTGATAAAAAGATCATTCAATATCTCGAGAGAACAAATTACACCGATTCATTTGTATAACTAACTATTACTATTTTAGCGTAACAAAAAACGAACACGCTGCTGTTCAATCTTGAAATTAGAGAAATTTTGCTTAGATTACTCTTGATGAAAGAACACAGAAACATGTTGCACACATCTGATAAGATCAAAGACGATGCGATCATTCATTTAACACACAATGAATGATTTTTCCCCCGAACAGAAACCTAAAGATGATAATTTAAACGCCTATAAATCATATTTTCATTTGATCTCGAACTCTGCATATGTGAATCATAGAGGAATGTTTATTTGTTCATGTTCCAAATCAATCTTATTAGAAGTGATCCTTCGCATAAATGTTGTTGCTCTTATTATTATATAATCAATGGGTATCTATGTTGCGAAGTGTCTTGAGGCGATACATCTAATAGTAAAAGAGCGTGTAATGTGATGTGCCATCACTGACAAAGCACCAATATAATACTGTATATTCATGTCGTCATATAATATCACAGCTGTCAATCACCGACATTATTCGCTTAAAAATAGTACTGTTCATTTGAGTTTTTTTTTTTTTTTTTTATTGCCAGCGGCGACATAGAGAAAAGGAACAGATGTACACAATTTCTTCCATCGACAACGACAAGGCGGCAGGTAAAAAAACAACATTTGTTCAAAATGGATAAACGAATTGTTATTAATGCAAAGAGAGAAGAAAAAGAAAAAAAAGAATTCGAAAGCTCGTGCGTGCATTTATGCACTACGAAATGATTATCTGTCATTTGATTTGTACAAACAATACTTGCCTTTGTGAAAGAGAAGACGATAGTCATTTGTTCGTGTGTGAATTTGTATGACGCAAATAATAAAGACAAGAATGAATGAAACTAGAAACTCGAGACGATTATCCCGGCAATCATTATTATATTGACTTGTTGCAAGTTATGCACACAAATAGAGACCATAAATTCATTTTATCTGGTTTGAATTATCATTATTATTTTGATATATGAACACTTTAATTTAATTTGACAACCATCTGTGTCTGCTTGACATTGATTTACTTATGATACGTTGATTTTAAAAGAGCTCTACTAAATGATGCAAATACATTTCAATAATACAAACTAATTGAATTTGAAATACATAATTTTTCAAGTGTACTCTTGGTAAAATGACGATTTATTTATTTAAGAAACGTGCCAGCGAAAGTTGTATCACGCATATATATATATATATATGCGCATTTATATGGCATCAACGATGTTAAATTCCGTGTATGCCAGTCTCAACAGTAGTGTAAGAATAAAAAAAAGAGAATCGAACCGCTTCGTTCCCTTCCTACATACTTATGTATATGTTCACTTGATGAGAAACAGTCGCCACGTCGATAGTTTGCTGATTGCCATAAAAGGAGGAGACTAACTGCGCGACAGAGTGACGCCCATACTGTTCCAATTATACTGACGGCTCCTTTTTTTTGTTTTTACTGAAATATCCAATATATATCTACACAGTGGGTAAGTCGGCTTATTATTTGTACGTTAGTATGATTGACAATGACCAACAATAGTGTAGACTATAGCATTTAAACAATTTTCGATTGATCTTTCGATTTATTTTTTAGATAATGACGTCAATAGAATGATCATGCACATGCCATGACATGTTTATTATTCGATTTTGCTTTGTTTATTTGTTCATTATTGTGAGCCAGATAGTGGCTACTTGTCCATATATTCGTACATCTGTTATATTAGCTGATTGTGTATTTGATACGAGTCTATACATATCACTTGGTGCACATATTTTTAATACAAATTCCATTGATTTTATTGGTCACTATTCTTTTAATAATAATAATCACACGGAAAATCACATTACGAATACGCTTATTTATAATTTGGGTAATCGATGGATGTTACTTTTGCCCTTGTTACTCAAATGTTCGCATCAACCTGTTAATTTGACATTTACAGAATGTCAATATACTATGCGACAGCATAAACATACAAGTAGATCATCATCGATCGCGGAATATATGACCACTCAATTGAGTGTTATTAATGTTACTAATCTCGGTATGCAATCTGTACTATTCTTACAACCAGGTTCGTTTGCATAATTTTCACTATTGAGCTAGAGTATATGTTTATCTTTAGGAGAAATAACTCTTCGCTCTTGTAAAGCATACGACTGTTCGAAGCAACTTGTTTATTTAACAGCATCGAATGAAACATTTAATTTCAAAATAGATTTTGAAAAATCAATTGGAACGAAATGTTACTCGAATGCAGATTGTAGTAATAGATATTCTACAAACGATCTGATTTATTGCGACCAACTCTCACAAACATGTCAATGCTTTAATGAGAATATAACTCGAATTGATATACCAAATATAGGCCGCGTGTGTACCGATGCAATCGATCGAAGTAATTGTTCAAAATTTCCACAACGTTGTTTGCAATGGTGTGATGAAAGTAAAACATCGCATTGTATTTGTCCGCCGCATACGCGTAAAGTGAGAAAAATTAATGGAGTTTTCGATTGTGAATTAGAGCCAACTGGAACATGTCGATTTGATGATGAAGATGTAATCGGAACAACTATACGAAAATGTCCAACAGGTAAACTAATTTTTAAAATTCTTTTTCGTGTCTAAGTCGAATCTTTCTAGGAACTATTTGTGATGATAATCAATGCCGACTAATAACAATATTTCGAAAAAAATATGACACCGTACGAAATGAAACTTTTATTTCTACAACAAAATCTATGATTAATTTATTTTCTTCGCCAAAAAGCGAAACGCTTCCATTAACAACGAGTTTTATATCTATTTTAATAATAATGACTGTCGTTACTCTATTATGTTTTATTCTTATTATATTTATTATTACAATGCTTATTAAAACACATCGTTGTCGTTTATCATCATCATCGGAAGATAAAGTTTCATCGTCATCATTTGCACAATCAACATCAACAGCTATATCAACAGATTTCTCCAATGAAATCTATCAGTTTCAACAATTACCCATTATATCAACAGACCTTTCACGACGCTATGAGAATTATTTAATCCCTCGACCAACATTTCTACATGGCATTGTTCCGCAATCAAATTTATCACCTCGTTTCCATCGACAATATCAAGGACTCGATAGACTACAACGACGAGCGCCATTACAGATAAAATCACCGTCATTATCATGTAATAATAAATACACCGATCATGGATTATTAACAACAAATAAATACGATAATAATAATAATAATAATAATAATACAAAAAAACGTAATCATTTACCGACAGTCACACATTTACAAAATGGAGACGTTCTGATTTCAGCTTAGAAATATTTTCTTGTGTTTTTGTTGTTAATTCATCATTTAATGTCATTGATAATTTAAAATGTTTTTAAAAAAATATAATTTTAATGTTTTCACGAAGAAAAATATCAACTAGTGAAAGATTATTTTAAAATGATCCGATCCGTCGAGTTATCTTATTTTTGTGTACTCAAAAAACGTGAGTACACTCTAGATTCGGTCAGTGTGTCCGGCCGTTAGCACGATAACTTTTGAAGGCCTCATCCAATTGTCATGAAATTTTATACACAGAATGATCTCATTAATATCTCAATCGAGTTCGAAGATGAAAGCAATCTATCAAGAAATGGCTGAGTTATCGAAAAAATTGTCATTATTGACCAGACCATCCCTGANGGGGGGGTACAGGGATTTTTTCAAAAAAAAACATTTTCTCAGAATCATTCACAACATATATAAATCGATTCAGTTTTTGAAGTACACATAACAATCGGGTGCAAATCCGATGTTTCCACATTTATTTTAAATTATATTCATGGGAGCTGATGTCTATTTCCGAAAGGAATATTCGAAGATGATTATTGATTTTTGTCAAGAATCAAACGTCAAGTTGGAATGTCTATTATTACGTAGAAAATATTTTTCTATATCCTAATGAGAGACTACAGGAAGAATCTATTGACTAGTCTAATATTCTTTAAGAGGAGAACTGATTGTTTTCATAATTCTTCAAGATTATCTCGCAACCGAGCAGAGTATTCGAACTCGAGATTTTGCTAATCATTTATGTTTCTTCACATTTCCCAAAAATGTTCATAGCGGCTAACATCCTTTCTCTGGCCGAGTCTTCTTCTAAAGCTAAATATATTTTTTATGAACTTTACATCGCAGTAGATGATAACGCTACACCAATTATTTCTCACATACAAATACTATGAAGGAGAATAATGACGCAAAAAAAGCTTTTTTTCCGTTCTCTTTCTGATGTTTTTACTTCATTACATAGGTTCGATGACAAACGTCAAATCACACATGGACTTTTCACACCACCTGAGTAGCTTTTTACTTTTTACTATTGACGATGTACAACAAATTTATTTGCCTGCAAGTTTAGCGTTAGTAGCTCTTTATTTTCCAATTTTTCTTCTTTCAATATTCAACTTTTGGATTACAAAAATATCCAAATGGATTCTTACGATTCCCATTGTTGTCTATCTTCTATTTATTCCAAGTTGTCAACCGTTTTGTTCGATACCAGTGTATAATACATGTATTGCAAGTGTCGCAGTTTATTATGCACAAAAAGTCTGTGAATGGCTGTTGGTTCGACGAAAAGAATTTAATTACTGGTCATTTTTTGATATTCAACATGAACTATTCTATTATCGCGTTTATACATTACCGATAAGTGTAAAGAAAATTAAGAAAAAGAAAATTAAAAAAGAAATTATCTTCACGGGATCGACGCAATTTGATGAACAATTTAAATCATTAGTATATCTATCCTGTAAAATAATTCAATACTATCTACTTATTGATCTTACTATTTTTATTGTCAATCAAGTTTTTAGTATTGATTTTTATCACAATTATTATGAAAAAGTTTTACTAATACAAATTATTATTAATCAATTGAGTGGTTGCATGGTGTATTATCTTTTTATGATGAATTATGACATACTTCGTTATGGACTTTGCTTAATATTTAATCGACCACTTAAATTAATGCCTGAACTATTTCAACGGCCCTATCTAGCAAAATCACCTTCGGATTTCTGGTCAAGATGGCATCGAATGTAAGTGATAAAGAAAATAAACATATTTTCTGTCCGGTATATTATTTATATTTGCCAAATAGAGAAAGATTTTAATAACAGTATGATCAAACGTTATTCTTAACTAACTATAGTTATCCCTCGGATATAATACCAATCATATATGTTATACAAAACTTCGAAAAAAGCCGGATCATTCTACTGATTTATACAGATAGTGGCCCCCACGTAGATTTTTTTTTATAGACAACCTTGTATTCATTTTCATGGTTGTTTTACGGAATGGCTGTTCATTGAAAAAACTCTTGGGCTCAATGAAGCGTGTTTTGCGGCTCCGCTGCTAATTCTACATGACGAATTTGATCGAAAATGTACATTTCCTAGTATCGAGCACAATGGTAGTTTAGTCATTGTTTAAAATGCTTTCGCTAGAGTATGAGAGCTTCTTGAGTGTCGACTGTAGCAAAAAAGATCAGCCAAACAGAAAACTGAAAGGATTCAGATCGAATGAAAATAATATTTATGAACTAACTCCTAAATCAACCATTCTATCATTATATAGATACAGAGATACATGGATTGAACTCATCTTTAAACCAACAACGAGATTTATTATTTATTGCTGGCCGAACACGCCGAAGTTTATTGTCAACGGTATTTCATCTCTGTGCATTTTCTTGTTCTCTGGTATTGTCCATGAATATTCTATTTATGTAACTTCTAAACGCTTCACTGGCGATCAAATGACATTTTTCCTTCTTCAAGGTTTAGCTGCTTGTATTGAACATATCCTTAAACGTCAATTTCGTGAAGTGAATATCCCAAAATCAGTCAGTTTTCTACTAACATTTATATTTAATGGTATCACAGCGCGTTATTTTATGCAACCATGGATATCGTATTTTGTTCAAAAACAAGCATTTAAATATTCGCTCATGAATTTAATTATACGAACTTTATCTGATGAATATTAATTTTTTTTTTGTTTTGGAACAATGCATAATTAGACAAGAGATGCTCATGTACAGATGAAAGCATATAGGAGAATTCGTTTTGTTAATAAAAAAATCTATCTTTAAAAACTTCTCTTTTCTATATATTAGGTGGTACAACAAGCGATATATTATAGCACAGAACTTTATTCTTTACGTGTTAAATCACAAATAAAAAGCATTCGTTAGCTGATGACTGCTGCCTAGAAATATTCAGAGACAATGTTGCAGAATTTCTAACTCACACGCCAGAGTATGGCAGTCTCCTGAAGTATAGAGATCAAAAATATCGAGTTCCGGCTAATATCAAAGGGCACACATGAATCGAATAAATTAATCTTCCTGTGATTCTGAACAGCAACTTCATCAGATTTCCTATTGTAATTCCATATCGATCATTCTAACGTTTTTTTTTCTCGCAAATTCATCGACAGGCTATTCTAAGAGAATATCATCAGTGTGAAGCTAGCACGACGGAGCTAGCACGATGAAACAGAGATTCAACTATAAGTCTTCTCAGAAGTATTGCCGGCCCATAAAAACCAGACCATTCGATGCAGAATTTAATTCTGGATCGGATGGTGATACTTTTATTCCCCGGCAATACTTTGAGAAAATTCTATCCGGTTTCTCTTGTCCTATTCAGAAGAAAACAAAGGTGTACATAAAATTTCTTTCTAAGTATTGTCGGGGAATAAAAGTATCACCATCCGATCCAGAATTAAATTCTGCATCGAATGGTCTGGTTTTTATGGGCCGGCAATACTTCTGAGAAGACTTATATTTGAATCTCTGTTTCATCGTGCTAGCTCCGTCGTGCTAGCTTCACACTGATGAGAATATCAATCATAAAAAAAGAAGTAAACAACACGTCGACTATTCCTTCTAATATCTTTTCATTATGATAACCGTATATTTTGGCTTCATACTGAAATCAAACCGATCTATATGGTTGTATCTCGCAGAAAAAAAATACTGATGGTCCATTGAAATATCCTTTCATCAAAAAAATTAAAAATCACCCATTATATTGATTTACATCTGTGTGTGATTTGTTAAGAAAACAACCGTTAAAAAGTAGATCTATTTTGTTTTTTTTGCTCTCATTTTATATTCTTTCCATGTGTCGTTCTTATTCTTTCTGTCAACAATATATCAAAATATAATTCGAGCGATCAACGCTCTTTATCAGATTATATTTCGTCTATCACTATTCTTTTTTTATGATCTTCACCCTTCAATTGACTAGCTAATAAAATGACACACGATACAGATCGTCAATAAAAGTAACATCTTCTAACTTATGTACATCTAGAAATAAGTGTTCAAGTGAAAAACGTCAAATTATTTCTTTGATGTCTCTCCTTCGTATAGTTCTATATTCAATACGAATAAAATTCTAACTCATTGATAATGAATGAACGTTCTCTGCATCTTCTAGATAGAGTAACAAGTAAACAATTATGTTTGTCTAAGATCGGAAATGCGCTTTTTCTCCTTACCTTTGTGTTCATCATCATAATCGTACCGCACGTGTATAAGCAATATCATTGAATAAATATCACGGCTGTCTTCTTTCAACTCGCTTATAAATAAATATATATATATATACATACACAAAACAAATGATGGATACAGAAAAACAAAATTCATTATACACTCGATCAATCACTGTTCAGAAAAATAGAATAAACGTATAGCTATGTATATCATGACATACTAGTCATTCATTTTAAACTTAAATCAAGTGGTGCATTGTCATAGAGTGAAGAAGTTTCAGGCGTATAGGGTGGAACTTTACAAACAGTCTTTTGATTGGACGATGTTTGCTGAACATCATCGAATATGTCTGTTAGATTATTGTCAACGTTCATTTCGTTTGATTGAAATATGTCAAAATCATATTGTTTATTCGAAAGACGATCAAATATTGATGGTGGGACTCTAACCATTGTTGGAATAAAACGTATACGTCGTCGTCGAGGTTTGTTTAAGATTGTTTTCTTTTTTAATGATATTGGTTTATGATCTGTTCGATTTTCACATGAATTAATCAGATCAGGAAGTTCACTGGGCGTTTTCGATTGCGATATATACCAATCATTCGTTGAACTTTGTGATCGACATAGTTTTACTTTCAGTTTTGAATCAACGGAACTCGTAGAAGATAATGATGAATTAGCGATAGGTTCTAATACATCAATTTTTAATGGAGTTGGCTGTTTTGATTGGCGAATACGCTTCATTATTGCTTTATAACCATACGGACTTACAGTAAATCGAATAACGAGCGATGAATTCTAAACGATTGAAAATCTTTTTTTATTTTATTAATCATCGAGATAAAGAAACTTTACTTTATTCGTTATATCAAAACAATAACAAATATCAATTAGACGCTCGCTATCAATATCCAACAGAAATGACTCATAAAAAAAATCGATCTAAATCGAACAAGAAAAAAAAAAGATTGATTTAAATACAAAAAAACATCTGAAAATTTTTACTTTCATCGTTGATGATAATGAATGTTTAATACGAAGGAATTTTTCAATAGCTACTAATGGTGTACCAGCTTGGCATTGTAAATAGCACTTTGATAGTATTGTTCGTGATTCATTCGGAAATAGATCCAATGAACTATAAAAAAAAAGAAAGTAGAACTAGCCAATGAATCGAAATTAGCCAAAGGCTATTCAAATGTTTTTTAGATATGGCAAAGGAAATTCATTAACTATCGACGTAGCCGACGGAAATACGTGCATCACATTTAAATTCGAGACCAATCTAATTCTGTTACGTTAATTAATAAATGAGAACTTACATATCCCAATATTCCAAATAAACATTAATCTTTGTTTCGATCTGAATACGAGTTAATTCTATAATAGGCAATAAACAGTAGGAAAAAACAGTCCCTTAGGCGTTTACTTGACTTACCATTCGTTGGTAGTAGAGATGATTTACACGCGATTTCACCTAAATATATAATAGAGAATGACTGGATAATTATATGAATGAAAGATGAGTTCGTCAAGATAGTAATGCAAAAGCAGCGTGTGGCTATCTTTTTACTGATTGATCACTTTTGAATCGAAACAATGTGTTTTATTTATTCACGAAAAGAAAATCTCCGTAAATAGAAGAATAAAGCTCCTTTTTTATCTTACCTGAATAGAGTTTATATAATAATCGTTGAAAAGTAAGATCAAATCTATAAAAAAAAAAGTCTTCGAAAAAATATTTATTATGAACACACGCATACTTTAGTTTTTGTAATGGATTAACAATAATGATTTGACACGTTGGACAAGCATTATGATTTTTTTCGAAATAATTTACTATACATAATTTGCAAACTAAAACATATGGTAGATAATTGCTGATTTTCATCGCATATAAACTAAACTTACAACGATGAAAACACTCATTTATAACTGTAGCTAAATGGATGAGTCCATTACAGAGTGAACATTTGAATAGAGAATTAGCAAAAGTAGTTTCAATAACGATTTTATCCATCTGAAAAAGAAGATACTCATCAATCATGACAATCATCATTATCATGATGCATCACATATGCCTTGTCGAAAGCAAAAAGAAAACAACAACAAACACTAATTGAAATATGAAAATGTAAAGGTCAGTGAGAGAAACAGATGAACGTGCTCATCGATGAATTACTATAATTTGATAGTAGACATAAAACAAAAGGTGAATATTTCTCATCTAAACTCTTTTAGTAACGGGTCATATATGTTTGCAAAACAAAAAATACAACAAAAATTTCGCACATGAAATTAAAGATTTGTTCTGCTCTCATAGGTGTACACAAAAGAAGAAGCAATCAAACATTGGCTAGTACGAAAAGCAAAAGGTTCAATATTTCTTTCTTTCTTTCTATATGTGAGAATATCCATACAAAAAAAGAACCAGCGGGCACGTCTTCAAGACAAAGAGAACAGAACATGAAACAACAGCTGAGGTTACAATCACTAGAGAACGTTGTTATGAATGAGTACTAACGAGAAAATAATGGTCAATAACGCGATTCGAACATAAAGAGAGACTACATTTGAACTAAAGCAAAACAGAGAATTAGTACTTATTGCATCTCAGCTGGATAATTTTTGTATGATAATCTTGAGAACTGTTGGAATTCTGCTATTAATGAGACCTGTTATTGAGAAATATCTACTTACACCTTATCGGATGATTTTTTCAGCCCTGCTAAACAACATCTATTCAACAGAAAGGAAGAGGAATTACAATCGAGTGGTCAATGTCTTTTCTATACCAAGATCAATGTATGTATGTGCGTACTCACTCATGAATAAATTAAGAGAAGAGAGAGAGAGAGAGAGCGAGAAAAAATGCCCTAGCTTTTTCGTTGGTCAATGTTATGTACATAGAGAGAGAGAAATGTAATTTGATCATCGTCTTGCAAGTTGTGACTGATTGATGTGATAGATGTAGAGCTAGAGATCATCGTAAACTTTTTGATTGGTGAATTTTTCAATTGCCACTTTGGTTATGGATGACTGATGTAAAATCAAAGTGATTACATGTATTCATAGAACATGATTGGATAAAAGTATTTTTGAGAGAAAACAATTTGATAAATTATGACATAGAGAAAGTGTTCTGATTTCCATAACTGATTCGTCGATTGTAACTGTAATCAAATTTAGAAATGATTAATTCTACGTATCGTTCAAGACGACTCAATGAGGAGATAAGAACACTTGAGTTAATTTGATTCTCTTCAGAATATTGTTTACTGGTCAATATTGGAGTTCTCTACAGCTGTGGAATGATTTCGAACGTAGCAAAAGTTACAATAACTGTTATTTACAATCCGAACTCTAAATTCTACTTCAAATTTAATAAGCATATTCATAATCCAATTTTTCAAAAAACCGATGGAACTGTTCGTTGTCAGGCAATGGCATTAATCAAATTCAATTTGCGACATCGTGCCTAGAATAATTCTCATATAGATAAAAAAAAAAGATGTGGATGTCTAAAAATACTATCGACATGTAGGTGCACGCCCACAACTGGATCAGGTTATTTTGTTTTTAGTTTATTATTATACAAGAATTGCAATAAAACCGTGATGTAAAAAGAACGGAAAATATGTGCTTTTTCTTTTAGAATGATATTAGTAGGGAGTGTCATAGTAACGATCACCTAGGCAGTTAGTTTTGCTTTCATCGTGTGTGTCAACGGATAGACCAGTACAAAGTGTTTATTTTAAATTGCCTGTTTTTTGTGTACTCAAAAAAAAATGAGTACACTATAGAATCGGTCAGTGTGTCCGGCCGGCCGGCCGGCCGTTTACACGATAACTCCGGAAAGGCTGATCAGATTGTCATGAAATTTTGTAGACAGCATTATCTCATCTATGTCTCAGTCGAGTTCGAAGATGAGAAGGATCCGTCAAGAAATGGCTGAGTTATCGAAAAAATTGTCATTTTTGACTATACCATCCCTGAGGGGGNCAGACATTCTAGAATGACTCACATATCCCATGCACTTTTTGCAGTACACATAACTCTCGGATGAAATCCGAAGTTTCCACATTTATTTATTTATACGGATTGATATGACAGGACTGAACAAAAAACGAAATGTGTATTCTGAAAGAAAAAAAAGGAGTTATGCAGAATCTTTAGGAACGATGACTCGAGTCAGCTGAATCATTTATTCGAAAGAATTAATTTTTCATTAAAAAAGAATTTTATTTTACAAAGTTAAGCACGCATGTGTTCACAACTTTCGTTCTAATCGAATATATTTCATTAGAAAGAATTTCCAATAGGTTTTTCCTGTATCTATGTATTAATATGCTCGGAAAAAGATCGTCTTAATGGAGTATTGAATACAATTTTTTTCTCCTTGTTTTGTTTCGGATTGTTTTGAAGAACGTGCGTGTTTATCTATGAAAGTAAAAAATGCTTATTTCCAACGTTATAATTTGATTCAAACAAAAAAAGCAAAAGTTGATAACTTAACTCCGAATTCAGTTTCAGAAGATATTGATTATTTTCTTCAAGAAGAAAATTTAACGAATGATCTCATTTTCAAAAGAGAAAATGCATAACGCTGTCTTCAAAAGCTTGCTAGAAAAATTATGTGTGTGCCTGCTACATTTGCACCAGTTGAACGCGTCTTTTTGTCAAAGTGATCTTCTAATGAGACCGAATCGTTCGCGTTTTACAGAAAATAATATCTGTATTTTAATATCTTTGAAGTGCACTAAGACATTAATTTGGATGTAAATAAATCCTTTTTTGTAAGATTTAAATTAATTTATTGTTTTAAAAAAAGCTTTTTTTCGGAATATGGAATTGTATAAAAAAGAGCTGATTTTAATATTATCATTTTTTGTTCTATCTGAAATAGTTGTTTATAGATATTGTGGAATGACAAATTGTGGTTAAAATCTTTTGTATTTAATAAAATGGAAAAAAGCCTACTAAAATTAATTTGACTCGACTCGACTTAACTCGAAGAGGCTGATGATTCGACTCGAGAAAAGGCTTGACTCACCCATCCCTGGTTCTGGACTTGGGTAAAAGACAGAACCTTTCAAGGTTCTGCACGACTCCTTTTTATCTTTCATAGTTGTCGTCCTCTTTTTTTTTTCTCTTTCGTGTTTCTTCTTTTTTCTTATATTTTCTTTTTCTTCTCTTCCTTATTCTTCCTAGTTGCTGGCGACGCCTGGGCACGTTTGCAGTTGCTTACCGACATTTCTTTATGTTTATTTTCTCGATTATACTCCACCTAATATCTTATTTACTAAATGGGTACTTTTACAAACGTGTTTTTTCAACACAAACGATGAGTATTGGTGGCATATAGAGTAATGCTGTTCTTAAAAATGTAGCTTATTGCTTGAACATATCGATTATATACCCTTCATAATATAAATGCTTTTGAGTGTTACATTCACGAGTAAGATTTAAAAAAAAAGAATTCCATAATTAGTGTTAGCAAAAATATTATTCACAAGTTAGTGAGGAAAAAATCATGCTCTTTCATTATTTATAGTGATTAGACTTACTTATCAAGAATCACACATGAGAATATCTTCAAATGAAAATTTCACAGAAAATTCTTCATTACAATCTTTAGCGATAAATCAATACTTTATTGTACCGTTTCTGTTAAAGACATAATATAAGTAATATTTTTGATTCATTCTGACATTCTATAGCTTTTTTATGACTTAATTACAACTTGTAGAATAGGAACGAAAAGGTGCACGAACATCTACGTCTTTTCACTACCGTTAGTGACTGAACGCTTTAAAATATTTTTGCGACAGCAAAGAAGTATATGATTTCGTCCAAATTACTTAATTTATTTCGTTGAGAAATTACATTTTTGCTTATAAAGATTTGCCATTTATCGACACATAGCAGAGTTCTGATTTTTATAGATTAATTATTATAAGTTTATGCAAGATGGCTCTGGGCAATGGTCTTCGTATAGTCTGGTTGGATACACATATTGGAGTTATGGGAAAATATCAAGATCTGAAAAAGCAATTTCGAGCTGCTGCCCAACCAGTTGCCTCTATGCCACCCGGTGGGATCAATGAACTTATCTGCTACATTGAGGAAAATGTCGCTCCGATCGAATTCGTGTCTACTATTGACGATGCACTGGCTTTGATTCAATACGAAACGGATAAAAGGATTATTTGGATTTCATCTGGAACACTCGGAGAACAGATTATACCTAAGATTGTTTCGGAATATCCGCGTGTTTATTTTTTCTATATTTTCTGCGGTTATGTTAAACGTTTGGTTGAATGGGCTCTTGATCATGAATACGAAAATATAATGAAAATTGTCGATACTGAGTCTGTTCTTCTCGTACATCTCACTCGTGACATGTCGAATGATATCATCAAGTTGGGAGAATCTTATATGGAATTGCTCGATGGAAAAAGTGCAGAAAAATGCTTTTTAACCGCTCAAAAACTGGAACAGCATGCAAATGCTGTCGATTCTTTACACAATTGTGCTCCACTTCTCACACGTCTTTCAATGCTCGAAGGTCCCAATGGACTGATCCAAAAGGCACGGGATTTAAATGGATCACAAAGCTAAATTGAACTGTTTACTTTGAGATTATAAACAATGCTCATTTGACATATGCATAACGATATTATTTTATCCTTTTTTCCTATTATAGATTAGGTACTGACAATTATTTCTTATCTCAATTTTAGAATACTCAGAAGTCGAACCATTGACTATTTTGATATTCTTTCAATTGAAAGCTATCATTCTATAATTTATCTTATAATTATACCTGTAAATTCAAGAATAGTGTATTATTATTAATTAATTTTGTTTTGTTCGTTAAAGAAATACAAGTCTAAAACGAAAAATGTTAAGCTAAATTAGAATGATGTTCTCATTGAGAGAGAGAGTTTTTATGGCTAAGATAACTTCTCAACGGGTTGGTGAAAGTTAAGCACGGGAATGTTAAGCACTAGGAAAGATCAGCACGAGGATAATTCAGCACATACATATTCAGTATGCGTTATAATAATTTTTAATAAAAATGAGTAAATTTTAATTAAAACATTTTCAAGGGAAAATATGGATTCCTAATTTTGTATTAAATTTGATCATTATAAATTATCATGAATTATGAATAATAAATTATTTTAGGTTCTTATCAATATCATTCATAATGATAAAAGAGTCACAATAGATATTTATTTCTTAAAACTAACAATACAATAATTATGATAATTAATAATGTATTGATGAATATTGCTCAGCAGAAACATTTAATTAGTGATTATTAATTGAATTTCGAAGCATCCACCTGAAGGGCTATACCGCATTGTATCTTTTTTAAAAGATTATGAGTTCAACGGATCATGAGTAAATAACTAAGAGTGTTGATGATAACTAATTATTGATTTATTATGATTAAAAATAATAATTATTATTAGAAATTATTGTGACACATGCTGTGTTTGTGCTGAAGTAGTTTCGTGCTGATCTTTCCTAGTGCTTAACTTTCCCGTGCTGAAGTTTCCGTGCTTAAGTTTCCGTGCTTAACNCCAAACCCAAACCCAAACTCAAACTCATTTAAACAAACCCAAACCCAAACTCAAACTTATTTGACCAAACCCACCAAACCCAAACAGTTTGGGTTTGGTGCATGTCTAGTAAATAACTAAGAGTGTTGATGATAACTAATTATTGATTTATTATGATTAAAAATAATAATTATTATTAGAAATTATTGTGACACATGCTGTGTTTGTGCTGAAGTAGTTTCGTGCTGATCTTTCCTAGTGCTTATCTTTCCCGTGCTTAAGTTTTTGTGCTTAAGTTTCCGTGCTTAACATTCTCGTGCTTAACTAGCCGGTTCCCCTCAACCCGGTAATCCGATGAAATCCTGTGGGTCGATAGGTTCCGATAAGATCCTATAGGATCTTCCGTTGGATTGATCGACCTGGGAAATGAGAGAAAATGTAAAATTTAAAACGAAAGAAAGAGATTTCTATTAGATAGAAATAGTGTCCTTTCAATTGATTCCAGTCTTATAGCGCTATAAATTATATCCATTTTAATATCAATGGATATGAAAATATGGCAATGTGCATGCTAGGCTCTATTCTGGTTCACACTACAGATATCATTAGCCGACGAAACCAATGGATGCTCAGAAAATTATTAATGAAAGTCTAATGTGAATTTGTACTTTGTACTTAAGTACGGTTTACTCAGGTACATTGTACTAACGAGGGAACTGCCCGAATTGATCCACCGCTTTTGAGCTCATACTTTGGGCATAAGTAGGAGACCCCGAAACTAGAATAACCCTATGACGATTTGGGCCCATGCGCCTGTGAGGCTGAGTTATACTCGTTTTACTGGATTTTTGCCTTATGGCACTGGTTCACCTGCACAGTCGAATCAACGAATTTCGACCTGACATTTTGTTCATTAAGAGGCCTAACAGCCACTAGAATACCCTGAAAGTTTCAGACAAAACGAATGCACTCTTCTTAAGATATTGAATTTTCAAAAACCGACTATTTCTCGCAAATAGTTAGCAAAATCGGAATTTATTGTAAATTCCATATCTTAAAAAGAATGCATTCGTTTTGTCTGAAACTTTCAGGGTATTCTAGTGGCTGTTAGGCCTCTTAATGAACAAAATGTCAGGTCGAAATTCGTCGATTCGACTGTGCAGGTAAACCAGTGCCATAGGGCAAAAATCCAGTAAAACGACTATAACTCAGCCTCACAGGCGCATGGGCCCAAATCGTCATAGGGTTATTCTAGTTTCGGGGTTCCCTACTTATGCCCAAAGTATGAATTCAAAAGCGGTGGATCACTTCGGGCGGTTCTCTCGTAAGTATATTTGTACTCAAGTACGAGTACTAAGTACAAAAGGACTTAAGTAAAAAGTACAATTGTGAAGTACAGTATTTGTACCTGTACTTCATGTAACCCCTCCCCCC
>OENM01000625.1:44208-69722 GCA_900239745.1 Rotaria magnacalcarata
AAAAAAAATGTTATGTTCGGTAGTCTTTTCTTTATTATTTATAGTGAAAAGGCTACTATTAATTCCATGTATTGCAATATTTTTGATACTTTTCTCGCTCAATTTTTCTACATTAGACTGAAAACAATTTATTTTGTTTATCATAATTATTAAAATCATAATGATCGAGATTTTATTCTGCGTTACGAACTAATCGAGATTCATGCAGATGGAGTAAAATAGTTATTGCAAGATAACCTAATGGCCACTCGTTGTCGTGAATATTGACATGATATTTATCATTGATCTTTGAAAATGAATCATGAAGTTTAAGTAATACTGCTGGTCGATTCAAAGTCGTAATTGAATTTCTATTTGATAAACTATTTGAATTAAATGTATCGATAATAGTCAAATGGCGATTTCTTAAATCTAAACTTCGAACTTCGTATAATTTCTGTCCAATAATAATTCTATAAATATAATGATCGAAATTAATCAATTGATAAAATAATTGACCAAAGAGTTTTTTTTCATTTGTTCGGTTGTTTATCGAATAAATCAAATAATTGCCTAGCTGGTTTTCATCGGGTTCAACAATACAAGAGCCACTTTCTGCTAATTGGTTGGATAGATTTGATAATTGAACGCTAAAAATATATTACAAATGAAATTATCCACAAAAAAAAGGTTGAAAAGAAAATTTTACTTGAATTGATCTTTGTACCTGTCTGACGATGCTGCTTTAGCTATGGACACTAATTCTGAATTACTAGAAATTGCGAATGTCTTTCTTCTAAATGAAAATTGTCGTGTAATGATGTATTTCATTTTTGTTTGTCATTAAACAATCAGTAGATAATCGATAAATCTACACGATATTGGATTATGTGGATGTTGACTTGACTGTTAGTTTGTATATGTACGCGGTATAATGTGGTTTCGTTCTGTCGATGTCTATTACCTATACTTTGTCTATGGCGATACAAGGTGATTTATTTGATAAAGAAACGCAAGTATTATTTATCATAAAAACAAAAATTTTTCTTTTTCCCTGTTAAATGAAAATAAACTCTTCAGCGAAACTGGAAAGAAAAACAAGGAGTAGCACTATTTCCCTACATACAAAAATGTGAGAAGTGACATAGATCAATTAAACCATTAATCATGCTTTATTGTGTTTTTTTCTGTAATGATAATAGCTTTTTCTTAGTGCTTTTTTTCGCATTATGAAAAAAATGCGACAAATAAGTTGAAGAATAAATTGGAAAGTTAGATGAGAGAACAGCAAAGAAAAATGTAATGAAAAGACGTCATTAAATGATACTGAAACGGTTTTTTCTTCTTCCGCGCATTCAAATGAAAATAAAAAAGTGAAAAAAAACTAGTGTAAGTCTTGATAACAACGAGAATAACAGATGAGAATATACTTGGAAAAACTACAATTTATTTTTAAATCTCGAAGTAAATACATACAGAGAATATGATTAATCATCAAATACTTTTCTCAGATATAGTACTTAAATCTTCCTAGTCGTTATCTTTTCATAGATCTACTTTTGTGCATAAAAACGCCAGTTGATCTTTGAAAATGTTACTTTAATTACGATCGTCTAGAATATGCTTTAATTGAATTCGATCCATGAAGATATTCTGTCAGCAGTGACAGCCTCAATGTTATGTCGATTTTCGATAAATAAATAACTATGATTACATATTAGTTGGATTTTTCGTAAACTCAATATACAGCATAAAACATAATAGACGCCATCATTGTTTATCTCTTTGTCATGGGATTAGTTTTGAAATATTGTTAGTTATTCTATTGATGTGGAAACGATTATTAGAACGTTTACAATAAAAGGCATCAATTTTATATGATAACATTTGACAAATTAAATAAAATGAATGATACGTGATCGAAATTACAGTAAAAATAAATGTGGAAACTTCGGATTTCATCCGAAAGTTATGTGTACTGCAAAAAGTACATGGGACATATGAGTCATTCTAGAATGTCTGAGCACCAAAATTATCATGAGAAACTAGGCACTTTGGTTTCTGGATGCAGTTTTTGTGCATTTTGAGACCATTTTCAGGCGATGTTTCGTTAGAAAGTTACGATTTAGTTCAAAACTAGTATCAGATTCGGAATCAGCGTTAAAAACTGAGTCGATTTATATATGTTGTGAATAATTCTGAGAAAAACGTTTTTTTTTAAATCCCTGTACTACCCCTCAGGGATGGTCTGATCAAAAATTGCAATTTTTTTGATAACTCAGCCATTTCTAGACGGATCCTTCTCATCTTCGAACTCGACCTAGATATTGATGAGACAATTCTGTGCACAAAATTTCAGCTCAATCGAATGTAATTGTAAAGAGCTATCGAATAAACGGACGGACACACTGACCGATTCTATAGTGTACTCTTTTTTTTGAGTACACAAAAGCAGTAAAATAACAGAAAGAAAGAAAGAAAGAAAAAAAAAGTTTCTTCTTGTAACGTTGATTTTTATGAAGATTGCTTACATTCATTTCAGAAAAGTTAGTAGACCAAATTGAAGATTCAATGTATAATAATTGCATTCATTTAGTATGTGAATTGAGCTATGGGGAAAAACAGAATAATCCCGAATACTCTTCACTGATGAAGCAATGAATAAAAGACAACAAATATTATCTTTTAAAAACAGAAAAATAGAGATTTAATTGAATATGGCTTCTTGAATTTTCTTTTTATTGAACTGTACTTTCTAACTGAAGATGGATGTTAATTTAGAATAGCTCTTACGAGTGCAACGTATCGATCTGTCTAAATTTTTGAATAAAAGATTGAATAAATTGGAATACGAGTCTTTTTTCTAATTTTGAAAATTAATATAATAAAAATCTATAGGAAAATAATTTATAAATCTAATTCTGTCAATCCAACATGCTCATCTGGCCGCCGTCCAAGTATCCATCGAAATTTACGTTCTTCTTCTTTAATTGGCAAATCATTAATGGAGGCATAACGTCGAGTCATTAGTCCTTGTCCATTGAATTCCCAATTTTCATTGCCATATGATCGAAACCAATTACCTGAGTCATCATGCCATTCATAAGCAAAGCGAACAGAAATCCGATTTTCATCATAAGACCATAGTTCTTTGATTAAACGATAGTCAAGTTCTTTCGTCCATTTTCGCTGAAGAAACCCAACAATTGCTTCACGACCATTGACAAACTCGGAACGATTTCGCCATCGACTATTTTCACTATAGGCTAACGAAACGCGATGTGGATCACGACTATTCCAAGCATCTTCAGCAGCGCGAACTTTTTCAATAGCACTCTCGTTTGTGAACGGTGGATATGGGGGACGACCTTCCATAGATTGATTCATCGCTATTAAATTACTAATGTGATCGAAAATAATTTGAATAATGAACAGGCTTCGTAGCGACCTGAGTACAAGATATAGGTAGGATAGGATTTTTACGACACAATTTTTATAGGATTGCTAAAATAATATAGGAAATATATAGGTTCAGTCTTTTTAGTAAAAAAATTTAGATAGCAGATTTAATTATGTTGGAATATTGAAGATACGAAAACTTGATGCACAAAAAAAGCGAATATAACACAATAATGTATGTTCTGCATTTATTAACAAAAATACTAACTTTTATCTTTATGAAAATAATATAAAATAGAAATACAAGAAGAAAGTATACAAAAATGCATGTGAAATTTTTTATATAAACAATATGGATAAAGCTTGTTCTGTGGTTATTCTCTTTAAATACATTAAAAAAGTGCATACCCTAGGGCATGTACTGAACAAAGGGTACCCGAAAAAGCACCCTACTACTAGTATGTCACAAGAACTTTATGGTACTGGAGTACTTAAAAGTACCCCAGGTCGAACTCACTCCATCGGACCCGCTGGGAACGCGTCGGAATCCTTGGTATTGGATTCCAACAGGAAGTTGTCGGATGTCGGAAAGTGTCGGATTTTTAGGGTTCCGACAGGATCCGGGTCATTCAGGCATTTTCCGACATCCGACAACTTTCTGTCGGAATCCAATACCAAGGATTCCGACGAATTCCCATCGGATCCGATAATTTTCCGCTAGGATTCGACAGGATCCGACTATCGGATTGTTCGTCCTGGGTACTTTTAGGTACCTATTAGGTACTCAGGTGGGTACTCTGTTAGAAAGCGACTAGTAAATTGATACTTCAAGCCGATACCATGTGACATAACGCAAGAAATTTGTTTTTGATTGCATGCTAAATTGTTGGGCAACTTTAGAATCCGGAAACATAGATCTGAAAACATCACCTATGCCATCAATTGAGTTATAAGTAAAACCTCATCATGCAATAGTTAATGCCCATACCATTTCAGCTATTGTAATTTGATCATTAAAAGATAACAATGTTGGCTTGTGAGAATCATCTATTATTAACATACTGGAATTATTATCATCAACACTTGATGTTGTTTGAGAGTTTGATGTTTGAACAACAAATAATGAATTATTTTTTAAACTGTTCGTATTTGTCATGTGATTTTTGTATTCATATCAGAGACCAAAACGAATGGCAAAAATGCCATTCGATTCGATTCGACTCAAATTGGGTTTGCAAAACATGGCATTCACTATTACATACTATTGTTGTTTTCGGGCTGTCATCTTCTTAGAATGAGAATAGTCTGTCGATCTTTTATAGAAATATGTTGAATAAATATAATTTATCAACATATACATAATTATTCATTTTTTTCAAGAATGCATGATATATAAATTAATGAACGCATCTAAGTAGACTAATTAAATAAGTTTATTTTCTATCGAACGAAGAAAAATAATGTCATTTACTGTAATATGGATCTATATTTACAGTTGACCGTAGCCATACTTAATAAATAAAGAGGTTGATATCAAGACCCCAATCTCACCTAAAATGTTACTTAACTCTTAATGCACCAGTCACACGGCTTAATTCAACTATAATGTTAATTTAATTCTCACCCATGTCGTGCGAACCGGTCCTAAACCGTCGGTTAACCGCGGTTAACCGTCGGTTTTTATGCTGGAAAGTCATAAAAATGGCTTAGGGAACCGCGGTTAACCGTTTTTTGTAAAAAATAACCGCGGTTAACCGACGGTTTTGGACCGGTTCGCACGACATGGGCAGTGTGATTGGGGCCTAAATTGACTAACGAAAAAAAAAGAAGGAAAGAAAGATGGAACGCTCGTTGTAAATAAGCATTTCTTATACCAATCAAAATGCACTTGACCATGATAACCATATGAACAGAACAAGGATGACCATTAAATGAGCACGACTGACAGAAACAAAGAAAGAGAAACAGTGGAAGTCCTTTTTCATGCGTCATCTCTTATACTAGTCAACTGCCCTTGACCATAATACCAGAACAAAGAAAATGATTTTGAATAGCCGAATGAGACTGAAAAAAAATGAATCGATTCGATTCCACCTCTTTTCTAGACGTATCATTCGATTCGATTCGGCGTTTTTTCAATTTTTTTTATTCATTCGATTCGATTCGGCAGTTTCAAAGTTCCATTCGGAGTCGATTCGATTCGCCCCAGACGAATCGAATCGAATTATTCGGCAATGCGATTCGATTTCGGTCTCTGATTCATATGTTGATTAATGGCGCTCCATCCTTGATTAGCGCAATCACGATCACCGGTTTTGCATAAAGTATACTGGAATGTTGTTTCTTTGGAACCTTGCTTCAACCATAAATTTAAGTTATTTCCATTATCATCTGTTCGATCGAGCCACACTCGATTAAACCAGAGATGTCATAATATCCTAACACTGGGTATCGTCGACATACCAGTCACGATATCTAAAATGGATACTAAAATGAATACCCATGTTCATCATATCTGAGGAATTTGAGTGCATTTGGTGTAACGTGATGGGTATCCGGGTGTGGCTGTGGTTTGGTGTCGATGTAGATGAAGAGAATACTCATACCCACACCCAGGATACATAGATATCCATCCAAATGGATACCCATCTCGTTACACCAAATGCACTCAAATTGAGGATGTGGCTGTGGGTTGATGTCGATGTAAATGAAGAGAAGACCCACACCCACACACCCACGCGCTTTCGTAGATTTGTATCTGTTTGGGTTGTAGTTTAACGTGAGTATTTCATAAGTTCTATCTGCGCTTAAAATAAAAGGAGGTTAGTCGATTCACTATTGAATACACAGGACTTCAAGATTGAATTGAAGAACTTTATATACAAACGCGTACTTCGAGTTTACCGATTTGGTTTTTTAAATTTCCCAACGAAAAACTGTCCACAAGTTTTTATTGAGGTTACCGTACCATATATTTTCCCAAACTCTAACGTCCAATCGATAAAAACGAAACATCTACTTGTGGATTCATATAATATCAATTTCACATTATTTGAACCTTTAAAAAAAGAATAATATGAATATTTGTCTGTTCGTTGTCAAAACATCTTCTCAGTCGTAAAGTCATATTTGTCTAAAAAGTCGCGTTTTTTATTTATTATATTTCGACCGATTCTTTGCTAAATACAGAAAAAAAAACGTTTCGTCGATCTAGAAGAAAAAAAAACAACGCCAAATGCACGACGACAATGATGAAAAACAAAACAATCGAATACAGTAGAACAAAGAACTACGCAGACGAAACATGAATATATATATGTATAGATAGATAGATAGATAGATAGTTTAAAGAGGATTAATAAATAAAAGAAACAAGAAAGCTCTGTCTATATGCATGCATAATGAAAAACAAAAACGAGAAAAATAAACAAGTCAATGTCTTTGTAAGTCCAGTCGAAAAGTCAAGAGAAGATGTTTGTGTCTTTTTGTCAATAGATATTTATATTTTCACTCACACTTTTTGTCGTTTTCGGTGTACAACAGAAGCGGTAGTTGAATCAACAGATTTATCACTTTCAACAATACGAATACGAACGAATGCTATTTCTTGGCCGTTCATTGTCTCCAAAGCTGTATCGGCACTGGTTTCATCACTGAACATAACATGACACACTTGAGGATTAATCATTCGGACATCAATTAAATTTCCAAAACGGTTAAATACATCGCGAATATAATCTTCCGATATCGGACGTTGAGGCATTACTTGCAAAGTTTTGGCAACCTAAATATTCAATGTAATGAGAGGCAATTATTGAATTCAGTCAGTGTGACAAGTGAAGTCTTGTGCCGACAGTAGTAAACGAAGGTAGAATTGGTCAAACAAAAACATGTTGCTATTTTCAAGTCTGTGTATCGCGACCTACACTCATATGAACGGTCTATATTGAAAGAGAAAATTCGCCTACGGAACCCTTACTTTGTCATATCGAACGTTCACAGCTACGATAGTTAGGAAACGTCCTAAATTCCAAGCTATACCGACAGGGAAAAGACTAAGAGAACGAATGAATAGTTATCGGATTTCTATGATCTATTCGAAGGAATATTTGTCAGAATTAAATTAATTCTCAAGTATGTAGCGCCAATAGCGACAAAAACGACTTACAGGCGCATCAAATGAAGCATATTTTTGTTTCGGTGGCAATGGAATATTACAATATTCGACGTATTGTTCTTGGCTTCCTTGTAAATTACTCATCTGGAAAAATAAATAATTTATTTAAATAAAAATATTTCTATATATACTTGATGTATTAATTGTCCAATGCCTGATGTATCTCCATATTTGCCATTTTGTGATTGATTGATCAAATCGTTAACAACTCTATATGAAATAAACATGATTTTACTAGATAAAATCAATCGATTTTGTTTTTCTCTTTTACTGTTCATCATAATATTGAACGGATAATATTTCACCATCAGGAAATTGAAATGCATGCAGTTTTTCACGTGCATATGTTGCAAATTGACATGATTTATAACGTACAATAAAATAATCTAAGATTTTAAGAAATTTTTTACATGGAAGAATTTATTTTCGAATTTTCTCTTACGCTCGTTGAATGTATTTAAATTAAGTCCTGAACATTCTTCCATGTTTGGTACGAGATCAAATAATTTTGATATATGATAATTTGTTATTGTTGTACCACAACGAACAATTAAACGACGCTCATTATTATTGTCAAGTAAATGGTAAGCTGATGATGTTACTGGTTGATCTGAATAGATACATTTAAAAAACAATTTTTTTTATTGAATGAAATCCTACTTGTTTCGATATGTGATAATGATCGTGATGGAAGTGGAAGTAACGGTGGCGGAGATGGTCGATGATCATTGGATGATGGCGATTGATGTTGTCTACCAAGCTGTATTTTATGAGAATACGGAGGTGAAAGCGCTCCATATAGAGACGCTGACGAAGACAAAATTTCTTCAGTATCACGATGACGCTTTGAGGAAAATGGTTCGGCAAATTTTGGTTTGTAACCTATGAAACAAATATGATTAGGAAAATGCTAATAACGACTACAAGAGTTCATCGTAATGGTTTTGAAAGATTCACAAGAAAAGTACTTACATGGATCGCATTCTTCTAAAGCATAAGCAGCTTCTGAGGCTTTTGAAAATGAAATGTAAGCGAATCCTTTATTTTCACCAGTTAATTTGTCTACTATAATTTTAATATGAATAATTGAACCGTATTTCTGAATAGCGAAAGCAAAAAATTATATTTGTTTCATTAATAGTTCATCGTTACCTCAAATACTTTTCGTAAATCATCTTTAGTCATGTGTTTTGATATAACAACGAATAAACGTAACATTTTTTCATGTTCATCTGGATCCCGCACACTACCTTCACGACGTGAGCTTGATATAATAGCCTAAATGAAATATGTTTACAGTAAACTCTGAAAAAGCAAAAGATATTTACTTTCACCGGACGTGCATGTGGTGGAATAACAACTCCATTCATTTCTTCCATAGCACGTGCTGCTGCTGATGCTTTTTCATATTTAATATACGCGATTCCTATTTATTTCAAAAATAAAAGCAATAAAATATTTGATTGATCTATTTTACTCTATGTAAACCTTTGCTTTCTTGACTACGTCGATCTCGTACCATGTGAATATCTTGGATTTTTCCATGAACTAGAAATGCTTTACGTAATTCATCTTCCGACATAGCTTTTGGTACAAGTAAAAAAAGTCGACTAAACGGTGGATCATCGACATCAGCTGTTTTATTAAATGTTGATTGACGTTTATTCGAAGACGAAGCTGAACAAGATTCAGCTGACGCTTGCTTATTGAGATCTTCAGATGATACATCTCGGCTTCGGACCCGATCACTCATCTTTTAAAATAATAGTTCAAAAGTTACTTTTCTATGTTCACATAATACGCAAGCGGTTAACAACAACTGATCGAATGTTTATTTATTCGATAATTTCTTATAGTGCATGTTTACATATTAAAGATGGCGCTACCGTCCAGAGAAAGATGTTTATTTATAAAAAAAAGTTAACATTAAATTTGGCGAGTGTTTCATTCTATGCATTATAATGTTTTAAATATCGACGATAGTATATTGCTGTCCAACCAATTTCACCTGGAAATGCCGTTCGACGCAGTGGTGGATCTATTGCATATCCTCTAAATTTGAATAGGCAAGGAAGAAAAATAGCTTTCTTTCTGAGAAAAATTCAATATTTCAAACGAATACCTTGTCAAATAACCAAGATCAAGCGAGCGAAGTACTGATGCTTCGCCGTCGTTCACCTCTCCAATAGTATCTCGAATAGGATAATGTTGATTCAATACAGCATTAGGACCTTTGAAAATTTAACGAAAATGAATCAAAGGATAATTTCAATGATTAATTCATATACCTGAAAAAAGAGTATTCGCTGGTCGAGGTCGATCGAGAAAAAGATCTGATGAAGCTTTTGTAAGTTTTTTACCAGCCCAATATTCTATTCGACGAGGAGTATGTCGATTGCTTGGCTTCGATGTTTTCTCAATCACTTTGTTCTCCATCGCTTTGTGTGTCTGCTCTTGAAAAAAATTGAAATGAAACAGTTTTGAAACTACAATAGTAAAACACTTTTTCCTTTTAATATTATTATTTTGTTTTCAATTTCTGAGGCACTTGAAAAATCTACACACAACAAAAAACTACTATTACTATGAGAACATATAATCATAAAGCATTGGCCATCGAATTTCTCGATATGTTGATAGAAACGTAATTATTTGATGAATTTTTCTTGTAACTAATATCATTATGATACATAGTGTGACTATTCCCAATATAATTATTTTTCGTCTAAATCTTGTTGCGATTATTATACATCCTAAACTAATTCCACTAGCAAATGCCAGAAAAATAATTGATAAATCATTGGCGAAAGACAGACGGCGCTGTTTCGCTGTTAGCGGATGATCCAGTGATTTTAATAAATGATGCTGATGATCAATTTTAATATATTCATAAGTAAACAGTCCAATAACAAAGAAAATACAGATGAAAATAAATATTGTATTAAAAATGACAGTGAAAGAGATTTGTTGTTTTTTGAAATTTTCTCCTATTGGAGATACTTGATGTTTTTGAATAGATTGACAAATAAAATCATATTGTTTAAAATCATTTGTCTTCGCTCGAAAGCGTTGAGTCAGTTCTTCCTTGACTTCTTCTATTCCAGCATCGAGAAAACATTTTAAAGCATGTGTGTCGTACGATGCCCAATCGAGATTATAGAGCAGATCAGCTTTTTTCAGTTCTTTTAATAGTTCAATTTCTAGTAATAATCTTTCAGGAGATATTTCACCTGATTCGAAGTAATGATAAGGATTTGGCATTAGATAGGCGCGTTCGATATTTTCATTTACTTAAGTAATCAGTTTTTTCTCCTTTTGTCTTCATTTAGTAATTTAGAGTCGAAACAAAATAAACTTTGCTCCTTCTAGGATACTGAAAATTCTATTTCCTACACAAATTACCCTTGTTATTTGTTTATCATGAACTGATTGAAGAATACAATTCGATTTTTTCTCTTCTTGTTTTCAGCATGTTTATTTTATTTGAGCAACACCTAAGTTACGGGTCAGAATAAATATGTTGTTCAAACAAATGACTCAATGTTTATTTCAAGTATAGAACATGGTAGTCTTAAACCGAAATTTTCAATAACGTTAGGATGTAGAACGCCAACAACACCAATATTCGCACCACAAACCATGACTTGCGCATGACGTCCTGGAAAAAATGCCGAATCTACAACAAAGATAGCAAACATTTATTTCAGTAAAAGAAAATGACGCCTAGAAAAATAGATTTACCTTCGCATTCATTGTTTAAATAATAACCTTTATCATTAGCTCGATTTTCATTATATGTTACTTTAAGTAATGTCATGACCCGATCGAGTAAACCATGAATGGTTTCGAAGCCTGGCGTTTTATTATAAAAGACGGCACATAAATGTCGTTCGTTTCGACAACCAATTTCTAATAAAAACATATAGGAATTTCTCTTACTGAAGAAGTCGAGCAAACAAACAAACCTTGGCTTGCATCGTTGAGAATAACATCGGATATTTCGAAGAGTTGAATAGGTAATGCAGTACCTTGATTATTTGCGATTGTTTTTAATAAGCCTGGTAAAAGTGATGTTCGACCAATCTAAATTCAACATTTATTGGAAACTTCGAAATAATGATTAAAGATCAACTACAATTAAAACAGGACGATGGTTAACATTCTATTGTCTTTATAATCAATCTGAATGACCTGTTGTTTTCATTCTATAGAACATTTCAAACTCGATCTTACCTGAAACTCTAGCGTTTTTGGATTTGCAATATGTACTGCGGGAATATTCTCAATCTTTTTTCCAAATTTTTCCGCTACATCTGAGCACGAGCACAAAGTAAATGTTAATGCTTCCGTAAAACCAGCCTCTGCGACACCATGACGAAGAAGATCAGATACCCGATTAAGTTCAAACTATGAAGAGGAAAGAAACTAATATCAAATCGAAATTTTCCTGAACCTTCTCTCTACTTACTTGATTTCCAATGCAACTTGTTTTCGGTACTGTTTTAAAAATATTATTAAATCCATAGGCTACTGCACAATCTTCTGCTACATCACAGAAATGAAGAATGTCCGCTCGAGTTACTGGTATGTCGACTCGAACTGTATCCGGATCAATGACGTTCGTTCGAAGACACATGCGATTTAAAAGTTCTGCAGTCTTATCCGCATTGACACTACAACATAGTAAATATTTGCAAATAATGCCTCTTAACATTTCCCCTACATACTTAATGCCGATACGTTGATTAATCTTTTGCACTGATACATCTTGAGATCGATCACTTAAATCCTGTAAATTGATTTATAGGATAAATAAAAAAAAGTAGAGACAACAATTTCTCTTACAGGATAAACGATAACTTTTCCATCGACTTGTTCAACTTCAACTGGTTCAATTCTATTATTTAAAAAAAACAACAACAGCTATTACATAAAACGTACGACCCATACTCTTACTCAAATGGTTTACTACAATATTGAGCGAACATTGTTAACATAGTATTAAGTACAACATTTGCCTTATGTGCATCAACTGCCGTACATTCAATAAAAATATTCTTTGTTTTAACACTCATTTTACTATGATCACCTAAACAGAGAGAAATATATATTACGCAACAATTGAATAGTTTAATTTACCATTAATTAAAGGTGGAAGTGACAAAACAACATTATTAGAATCATAAATAACTGGATAGACATCAGAATCTTGAATAATTGAAACATATCGTTTGAGATGTGTATCTTTCTAAAAAACTTAATATGTTCAAATTTTTTTTGTTTTTGTGAATGAAAATTTTTATACAAGATAAAATTCCATCATTTCATCGGCGCGCATTTCAATCTTTTGATTTAATGAGCGAAATTTAATGTGTTGAGGCTCTCGAGCATCGTATATGAATGGTTGTTGAATGGTATCAAGATCATGAGTGCCTATAGCAACTAATGTTCGATTTCGACATAAATTTTGATGAAGTTTATCTTGTAATTTTATAAAACTATTATAACTATCGGCGTCAAATGTTATGTCACGAAGAACTGCACCAACAACAATCGGACGAATACGTTGAGTCTAATAGAAAAAGTTAGAATACGAAACAAATCCATAAGAATTAATAAACATACATTCGGTAGAATTTTCATTCGAATAAACTTTTGATTGGATAAAGTAAATTTTGGTATTTCAGCTCTAAAATAATTCAATATATGAATAATCAAAAACACCTAAAGATATATTTTACTTTTTTAAGAAGATCTTTAATGCACGGCTCAAGCCTTCCAAACAAAGTATATCATAACTAAAGTTAAAAATTACATTGTAAAAGGAAAAAATACTAGATAAAAAAAAACGAACCGATTAGCTGGAATTTCAATTTTATATTCCACATCTTCACCATTGCTCTCCGGTATAGGTTCCTAAATAAGCCAGTTTTATCTTTTGATTAACGCTATCAGACTGTTTCTATAGACATTTCAGAAAAGTTGTATTTTACTCACAATATCATCTAATTCCAGTCCATAATCAAAACATAATTGGTCAAATTCTTTGTCAGCTGAAAACAAAAATCAATCAAATGCATTCGATTTTATCTACGAAATTACTGTATGTTTGACCAAGTTCTTTAAAAAGTAAACTTCGTTTAACACCAATAGTAGGCATCTGAAATTAATGATAAAAATACACAAAACAATTGCTATACTTAGGTATGCATATTTATATATATATATATATATGTGTATGTATGTATGTATGTATGTATGTATATTAAATATAATTAAAAAAGAAAATAAGCAGCACCAGTCAAATGCAAAAAGAGTTATGTAGTATGAATTTGAACGACCAACGAGAAAATTGCACGAATAAGAAAACTGTAAATACACAGGCATTTAGATCACTGTACAATCTTTCGATTTGCCTGCAACATATTAACCCATCTGACCACAAGAGCCTTTCCGTATAAATTAAGTGAATGTCTATCGCATGTTCATATATTCTGGTGAAGTTTGAGATTGTTTCATATGTTGTTCAACGAAATATTCAATAACTCGATAAATAAATTCATATTGTCGTTCAGTTTGCACAAGACCTTTGGCATTAGAAAACAAAATTTACTATAAGAAAAATAATAATCCAATATGAATATTTACCTGATCGTTGTGAACGAATATGTGTTATTAAACCAGGTATTTCAATTTCAGTATCAAATCCTTCTGTGCGTATTCGATTAAGTATCATGTCGATTGCAATTGTTGCACCTGATCGACCAATACCAGCGCTACAATGAACAATCATTGGCGATGTATTCAGATCGGTTCCAACTGAACTTGTACAACCGATTTTTTCGAAAAATTCAAGGAGTACACTCAATTGAACATTATCACGTTGATTTGATACTAATGGAGAACCTGTAAATCAATAAGACAGAGTTAATATATGAAGTTAAAATTTCGAGAGAAAGACAATCTGATTGGAGTTTTGATAATTTAAATAGGCGACTGTTTTTTACTGTGAATAGAAAATTAAAAAAACTCGGAAACTTTGCTAGTATTAGTTTCTCACGTCGCAAACTTCAACATATAAATCATCAAAGAAGATGTCCTTCGAACTATCATAGATAACGTTCTTACTATGATCACTCCATGCTAAATATTGCCAATGAAGTATTTCCCATGATCGGCCATCTTCTGTGGTTATTTTTAATGTACGCAAGCGATAATAGCAATCATCATCATTTGATGGCTGTTGCGTTGGTTGATAGCCAGTCGATGGAAGTGAACGGAGTGCACGTGAAACATTACTAGGCGTCTGAGGTGGACCATAGTTTGATTCATTTAGATTTTCAACAACTATTGAACCATAGGTTTTTGTTGTATGTAATTCAGGCCAATATCGTGCACATTTGCTCTATGAAATAAAATCTTTTTTCTGATCGGTTCTATGAATCTGTTAGATAAATAAGTTATTGAAATAAATGTTCTCCCGTCAAATAGATATAATCGACACTCTTTTTTAGTGTTACAGAGATTGTTGTTAACTCAAATTTATGTTCAGTTGATTTATACTATTCAACATGTAATGGAGGATAAAATGAGTCTAAAACATTTTTCCTATGAGCCATTCTGTAGAGATTCTAAGTGTGGAACTGACGAAATTAATTCTCAAAGAAAAGATGTAATACCTTCATGCCTTCTGTTTCTCTCGTAATCATAACAATAGATTTAACCATGTCTTGTTGTACCATATACCAAAAATCATTAATTGTTCCTATTAATGGTCCTTGTGCAGCAATATATCCTCTTCCAATATTTTCAATCGGTGGCCGAATATGATTTGCATTAATATAATCAGTGATTAAATAATTTTTCAAGATGACTCGTGTTTCATCATAGGGTAAAATATTTTTAAAACGATTTCTTGTTCGGTTATCTGCTTTTTCGCCATGTCGTTTATGATACATTAATGATTTACATTCGGATTGTTGATTTAATAATTCAAATTCTAAACTAAAACCAGTACGATGTCCGTGTTGTGTTGCGACTAATTTAGATAGATGTTCACATCGTTGATGAATGTCACGTGCATGAAACCAATTCGCTGTACAAGGTTCAACAAGACGAAATGCTGTACCGTTTGTAGCAACGAGTATATTATGCTTTAAATAGAAATGTATTAGCTCATCTAAGGATTTAAAACGATCGATCTGTTCGCGACGACCTTTCCCATCAAGAAACCATTCACCATTTAGACATTTGATTTTTATATTAGCAATATCATTTTGTGTTTTAACACAAATAACATAATCACCTGGAATGGTTTCAGAATCGCGAACAAGAAAAAGGCCAACTTGATCACAAGCATTCAAAATTGATTCAGTTTGAGAATGAGAAATTGGCCCGTGATAATATCTATGAAAATCAATATTGGATAAAAGAAATTCGCTTCTTATTTTTCATTACTTTTCAAGGGTAGGCATTTGCGCTAGAATCGGTACAGCTAATTCGATGACATCATTATTTTTTTCTCGAAGTTCTCCAACATTTTGACGATAGTGTTCAATCATATCGTATAATGTTGAAAAACATTCTTGTCTTTCGCCTAAATCAAAACCATCATTTGTTCGTTGGATACGTATATGTGTTATTTCACCATTTGCACGTCTTTATAAATAAGAAAACAAATGAAAATGATTTTATGTTAGTTTACTTTTTTTTAACGTACCGAACTGAGAGTACATAAGCATCTGATTTTGTTGTCGATGGACGCACAAGAAAACTACTGGGGATACTTTTTTCGTGAAGAAGCTTTTCAGCTTCAATGCCAGATAAATCACGATGGAAGAACCTGCGGAAATTGTCTGATGAAATGTATGATGCAATGAATGAAACCCTATTATTTACCCTCGAGTCAATCGACCAGCCATGATTTACTTGAAATTTGAATTAAATAACTAACATCATTAGGCTTTCATTTGAATAAAATAAATATTTGTCGCCAGTTTCAATATACGGAAGACATTGCTGGTGGTGATGCAAGGAAAGATTGGCCATCGATTCAAATGTAACCAATCAGAAAAATATTTGGGAAAAAGCCACAGGAAAATAATAGTTAAACGCAATTATGGACAAGAACTTTCAAAAAAAAATCATTGTCGACTGATTAATTCGAGAGATGAGTTTGATTCGTTTTTGACTGTAAAACAACACCATCTATCGATTTGTCATACGCTGAAATCGTGAGTAGATGTCTAATTCGAGTTCGACAATAAATAGAAAAAACGCCACTTCCATGTTAATTTCAGCAAAAAAGGAAAAGAAAAAGTTTCATTTATAAATCTATAAATTTCGAAGGCACCCATGTTATTTTCAGGAACTTATAGGGCCGGGTTGAATATAGTAAGGGAATAAACAAGTTCATTTATTGAAGTTTCTAAATTCAATGGTTAGTTGATTTGATGTTTCTGATTTTATTTATGGTACATTGTTGTTTTTGTGGAAAGATTGCAATAGTGTTTATGGAGTAATGGAATGATGTTATGTCATTTTAGAAGTGATATCTAATTGGGGGAGAAATCGATTCGCTTATTGGCTGTATGTTGATTATTTGTTCTCGTATGAATTTTTATGTTTTCGTAAATGACCTGAATGTTTATTGTTAGTGTGCTCGCTTGTGTAGATAAAGAAAAATTCAGTTATATATTTTTGATTTTAATATGACTTAGGTAATAGCGAACGCTATGTTTTAGTGATATGTGTTTGGTGAGTGTTATGTGATATTTGAACTGTTGATGTAAGTGCTTCTTAGTCGAAGTCATTGTGGGGTAAAACGTATATATGCTTGGACTGAAATTTGGATGATTATGTACAAGTAACGCGGCGTAAGTGCCGCTGACCCTTTCTTGAAAACATAGAATATTTTAAAAGTACTATAGTCAGATCAGTTCCAGAGTCTTCCCATGTAATAAAAACCGCATGAAAATCGGCGGTTAACCGCGGTTTTACCGGTCCGGTTACCGACTCCCATTACCGCAGAACGGATAAATACCGCGGTTTACCGCAAAAAATGATCCGACATTTACCGCGGTAAACCGCCGGTTTTGATTAATACCGCGGTTACCGCTAAAAAAAGCGGTTAACCGGTTCGTCTATAATCTTTGACAGAAAAAGTCTTCCAAATCATCAATTAAACTATTTTAACCATCCTTTTTTTTTACTTTTACATGTGATAAACATGCACAAAAAACCGCCGGTTTACCGCGGTTTTACCGGTCCGGTTACCGGCTCCCATTACCGCAGAACGGATAAATACCGCGGTTTACCGCAAAAAATGATCCGGTATTCGCAACATGGGTTACACTTTCATCTATTAATCTCTCTACTGGATAATTATTAATCAAAAACGTGGTTCAAAAAACTCAGATATGATCTTTCTCGCGGAACAACTGCGCTTTAGCTTTCTTCGTGCTACAACCTACCCGGCTATATTAAAAGACAATTTTAACCAGCTACGTCCTCACTCGACCAAGGGACCCAACTAAACAGACCTTATTGATATGGCATTATTCAATTGGTTTCTGTGGTCCGAAAGTTGATTTTCACCAATATTATGTTCAACGGCTAGTCGTTCCTCGGCGTCCATCCAAGGTGCCACTCATGGCTAGCCGTCACCATTGTTTGTTACACTGAACGAAAAATACTAGCACTCAAAATGTCAATAAGCTAATCGTAGATTCGGATTCCCCGATCAGAGCTGTGTTAGCTCTAATATGTATAGAATGAAAAGGAGATATAAGGAATGAAAGAGAGATATATTAAGAGCGAAAGAGACAAGCAGTGTCACTGATGTTATGTGACAACCGAAGAAAAAGTGAACTACGTGGGACTCGAACCCACACCTTCCGCTATCCGGGCAGATGTCCTAACCAGTTAGACTAGAAGAACATCTTAATCTTCGTTTAGCGTTAGTAAGTTACATCACTAACGCTAACAAGCTGGACAAGTCAAGTCAAAAGTGACTTGACTTGGGACTTGAAAAATCTCTGAGTTGTCCACCTCTGTCCCCGACCACAATTACCATCGATCAACCCTTATAAAAAAAAGCAAAAAGCAAAAAAACAAATTTTCAAAAACCTAATCACGAATTCGAGTTCCTCGACCCCGACTACCTTTGGTCAAACTTCAGAAGGACGCTACTTGAAAGAGGTGAAAAAAGCATTTTTCTATTCTTTGCGAACGAACACACACACACACCAGGGTTGCCAAACCTCCTGATTTAGCCAGGAGAATCCTGGTTTTTAGACTTTTCTCCTGTTTAAAAAATCTCCTGGTACCAGGAACTGCTTTTTTAAGGTTTTCTCCTGGTTTCTTCTGGTTTTTGCAATTCTGTTTCATTTTGGAGGTTAATGACATTTTGAATCACTAACGTAAGACAAATCAAGAAAAGAGAAAAGAGAAAAACACAAAAGAGAAGCATCACACTATTTGATGAATGAAACGACTAATAAAAAAGTTGGTTTTCATTGATATATCTAAACTAAGATTATTACTTTTGTAGAATAATTCAATGGTAACAACTTATATGCTATAGATAAAAAGACTTCCTTCGACATTTATCGAATTTTTCATACGGAAATAGATAAAAATCGGTGAAGCATCAAATTCATTACAGGGAAATCTTGTATCACAGTTTTCACTACCTCTGAAAAGTCCTGATTCTGTTTCACTAAAACAAAATTCAAACGACTGTGAAATGATTAGTAGTATAGAATATATCTGACTATCTTAGTTTTTTCTTACGCAACATTTAGACAACAATGTGCCCGTCAATAGCTTAGCAGCAGAAAATATCAATCAGTTTCGTGAACGAAAGTTCTCCTTTTCTTCGAATAAAGACAGTCAAATAGCTTCCTGATTTCGATAAATATCTTCCTGATTTCGATAAATATCTTCTGTTTCTTCTCCTGATTTAAAAGAAAATCTCCTGGTCAACTCCTGGTTTTTTCGGTAGAAACTCCTAGTTTTAGAAATTTGAGTTTGGCAACCCTGAATCTAAGAAACATTGCATGTTAAAATAAAGGGGGTGAATGCAGGATTAACGATGTGAGTACAAGCTCGATAAACTATGTGAATGGCTTCGTGATTAACGTGTTCCGCTACGAAAATTCCACATTGACATCTTGCAAAGGTCTATGAAATAAAAGAGTTTTTGCGTTGTTTATAACAAGACTTTATCCTAGTTTCACGCTTTTTATAATGAAACTCATTGCGCCAAGAGCTTTGTTAGAACCTTGCATTCTCGAAGGTCGTGTGACGAGCTTTATTGAGCATGTACATTCGTCAGTCGGTCGCTTTGGTACTGGTCCACAATAAAACAGCTAGCGGTCTGACAACGACGCCTCCTACCGAACTTGCTATCGCTGGTAGCGTGATACTCTCATCGATTTGTCTTTAGTGCGTGGAAAACGTTTGTGCTGCGATCTCACTGTGAGCATCCCATAGAAGAACAACTTCGGCGGTACATAGTCCTTTCACTTGAACGCGTCTCAATAGATGAACTCACACCTTCTGATGGGGACCACATACGACTTTCTGCTCTAATGAATCTGTATTCAAAGTGCCCCGATCCTCACCGCTTTGAAACCGTTTCGAAAGCAATTTCGTCGAATTCCAGACTGGCTGCGCAAATCTTAATACCAGTCACGCTACTATCCATCAGGTACTTCAACCCGTCACTTTGTGGCTTTGAAAGATCCATCTACGAATACTTGTCAATTTCATAATTGGTATCCAATACTACTACAAAACATGCTCAAACACGCAGCTAACCTTCTCTTGAATTGTGAACACACCATCCACCAGCCTTGTCGCACCGTTTTCTACGTTCTCTCCTTTCCATTCTACGAATGCCTTGAAAACTTATAAATTTATATAAATAAAACTTTTTCTTTTTCTTTTTTGCTGAAATTAACATGGGTGCGATCGTTTTGTTACTTATATTCGAAGTGGTAATGATTACTTCATTCTCCATTTATAATTGAAGTCGAATTAGGCAACTCATGCTATATTAGGCTTCCAGAATTGAGTCAAGCAAGACACATCAACTGAAACGTTATTTGTAGGGTTACGTGTGTTCAGTTTGCCATAATAAGTGGCTCTCATTCTTCGAACTATTATTCAAAAACAGTTGCAACAATAAGCTTTTAAATCAGGGGGAAAATTATTTGCCGATTATTGTTGTGCAAAATCATATACACATACTGCGTCCTTGTTTTCTTTCTGCTCTTCACTTCATACGCGCGTGTGAAATTCATACAATGTAAGTGAGTGTGCCCTATGGTATTAGTTCCATTAGTGCTCTTTCTTTTTCTGTGTAAATGTAAACAAAAATGCACAAAATACATTCATTTCAGATAAATTTCAAAAACAAGGACAGCATCATTATTTAGTCGTAGTCAAACGATGCCCACCCTTACACAATCAAGCAGGGGTATATACCTTCCGCAGTATAAGACCTTAGCTAAAGTGAGTGTACCTTCACTGTTTTCTGGTAATATTCGCCTTTGCCCACTCTACTTGTTGCTCAGAATCAATCACCATCAGTCATCAAAGTACTGGATTTAGAGACTATAACTACTATTCCTGAGAAGAGCGCCGCACCATTGAAATTTAGAAAAGCTATAATAATTGGTTGTGCATCAATTGTGATTATTATAACTGCAATAGTTGTATTTCTTCTATTGAAAAAGAATTCGTCATCATCGTCAGGTAATACAACTAAGTGATGTGTGACAGTAGTAACTCGGATAAAATCTCTCGACTATATGATGCGTTCTTATCTTCCATTTTCTAGCAACAACATGCCAAAATGGGTGAGTATTTTCCTTTGTACTCTCTAACTCTTTTTATTCTTTCTTAGAGGCACTTTACTTTCAAACGGTTCATGTGCATGTAATAACTATACAACGGGCACATACTGTCAAACTCCGCTCTGTCTTGTGGCCGGTTTCTTTTCAACGACCTGCTTAAACGGTGGTACATGCACGTACAGTACATCAACGAGTACAAGTATTTGTTCATGCGTTTCAAACGTTTGGACAGGTTTGTGGGAGCATCGAAGACTGGCACAAGACTTAAACTTGATAGCCATTAAACTGCTTTTTTCATCTTTCTAGGAAGTTATTGTCAAACTCGTGAGTTTATATTTGACTTCGAGGAGAGTGCAATCAGAAGAGCCATTTCTCTTTCCCGTATGCGTTCTTTTAGCTCTATGTTCCAATTGTAATAATAACTGCGGTTATGGTTCTTGTAATTCACCGTCGAACTGTTATTGCAATAGTGGTTCGAAACTGTTCAAAAACTATCTAAAAAAGTGCATGTCTAGTCACATGCACATCTAGACGCGTCCTACATAGATTTTGAATTGCTCGTTACCAAGGAACATGCTGTAACTCGACAATTACAAGTGGTCAATGTCTGTCTCTGAATCCAATGAGCACAACATCTTGGGGTGAGCAGTTAGTTGAAGGCTATCTCAACTGTTATTCATTTGAAAAAAAAGCTTGTTAGTGCAGCTCTTTTGGGGCTGAAATGTGGAACTCATATATTCTCTCTAGCCTTATTAAGCTAATGCAAAATATGTAAAATAAGACGCCTCTCATAGACTATTGTTGTTTTGTAAGATAATCGAAAATCAGAGTAAGCACCTTTCTAATATCTGCATTTCAAATAGAGTTGCTTTTCTACAGGCACCCTGTTTCTATTTTTCATTTTTTAAATCGTTTTTCGTAATTCAACATTCTTATTATTCTTATTATTCTATTTATTGAATGGATTGGTATATAAATCTATTTCATATATCCATGATAACTATAGAATATATTAAGTGCTGTTGTATATGTTAATCAGCTCACAAGCAACGATGTCGAATATCTTTCAAACGTGTAACTTGAGCAGTTTTTCGAAGAAACCAGAAAGTCTGCAATGGGGACAGGGGAGCCACGAAAACTTAACCTTAAAACTTACGCTCACTATTTTCTTCGAAAATATATGTCAGTTCCACAAAGATTATTAAATTTTGTCTTTACAGGCGGTGGGTTCAACAATACTTTCTATGGTCACGAAAATGATGTGCTTAATGCTTCCTGTGCAACAGGGGAAAGGCTTACAGTTGTTGCATGTTTCTATGGTATTAATAGTGCTACTCCTGGATGTGGTGGAGCGACAGTCTTGGCAAACTGCTTCTCTATGGATGTTACATCTACATGTGTTGCCCTATGTAATCCAAATTATTGTTATTACACAATTGATAATGCAAATTTTGGTGACACATGCTTTGGGCTAGTGAAAACATTTTGGATGTATTTTACATGCTCGTAATTCGAGACAAACATATCAACTGTTGTGTATATTCTTTTAAAGTTCCAGCTTCCGTTAGCTAAAAGTCTACAACAAATTGAAGACAGAGCGATCTTATTTCGAGTTAATAGAAAAATTTTTACAGTACTAGGCAAAAGTATTCCCTTCCAATGTTAGTCAATAATAAAGACTGAACATTTGAAGATTTGTGTGCGCATAGTCCTTGAGGAATAGGTGTGTGTGCGTGTGTGGTTCTATAGATGTGGACGAGAGGATGCTAGTATAGGTATGACTGTCTGTCTCTTCCTCATCAACATCTAGGGTATGGGTGTGACTATTCCCTTAGTTCACACTCACACCTGTTTCCGTTAAATGAATATATAGTATAGAAGAGAAGAGTTCGAAAATTTTATTTTTGAATTTAGAATCAATAATAAACATCTTATTCCATATGATAAAATATTCTCTCTCTAGCGGAATTATTTATGAATGAAAATTGTCAAAGTCTTTCCAAAATAATTTTGGATTTCACCGGTGCTGCTTGCGTGTTGCACCCTTGGACGAATGTCATTGTGTCCTGAAAGAGTTCATGTCAACTGCTTAATGAGTTTTCATCATCAACAGGATTTTGCTCATGATAAACAACATCACATTGCTGAACTAATGTTCGATTTTTGGTTGAATTTGATTTCTTAGTTGACTTAAATGGAAAAAGTTTAGGATTAGTTTTGACTGCTGTTGTTATGTTCGCCAACAGGATATTATGTTGGTACTCGAGACCATTGGGCGGTAATCGTTGTTGTGGACGATATTCTGCACTTTGACACAAAGATAATTGCGATATGAAAGATGATCGGCGTTGAATATTCATCAGCATACTCACCCGACGCCCATTCTGTTGTGGTGTAACGATAGAAACAGACGAAGCATTTGATTGTCTTTTACCACTTGCGCTTTTCAGTTCAGAAGAGTTTCGCTTCATTTTTACAGCATGTAAATAACTTGTTTTGAATTGTTAAAATTGATGACTTGTATTGATCAATAATGAAGATCTGTGTCGTTTTAAAATAAGAATGAATATTCAAGACTTCTTTCAGTAGTTTTTATACAAAAAAAGAGCAAATAAAATTCGAACACTTGAAGATAAGAATATTCTATCATATTCTTCTGTTTTATAGTCGTGTATCATAAACATAATCCAGGTAATTTTTATGCTATGATATGTAAGTTCCAATCACGAATGAGTCAGATAAAATTACTATTTTTTAATAACCTGCTTTTTAACTTAGAATTAATCAGAAACTTTCATTCTGATATTACAAGACATTTTTCTGCGAATTCATATTATCATTCAAATGAATGTTTACTATTTGATGTAGTTTTAAAATTACCAGCTACTACAAAAATCGGCTCTGCTAAGCACTTTATCAATAAGAATTAGTTTTTTTCAGTTGAATAATTTCTTGTACGATTTTCAAACCTATTAATTTGAATTTCTTTCATATTTTGAAATCTAAGTCTAAATTAAATATTTGCCATTATTAGACTTTGACCAAACTTTATCATTAGTAATAAATGAATGTCGGAGAAAAGTAAAGTCATAAAATACTTCTGGATCTATCTGCGCATAAGTGGTATGCAATTAAAGTGATCATTATCAATCATTTTATTATTTACTCGTGAATTGATCCTGAAAACAATTGTGATATATATTTCTTAATCATTCAGAAAACCCTTCAAGTTCATTTACTTAATTCACTTTTGTTCTTCTTCTTGTGCGTCGTTTATTCTTTATCACCATAAACACTAAGAGTATTTCGTCATTCGTATTCCTGTTTGCTACTCTATACCGCAATGCTGTATAAAATATCCTTTTTTAATGGCATGGAAATATCATGCCAATGTTGTTGAACAATATTGACAAAGCTTTCTTTCATATGAGTATTGATTTGTGAAGTGTGTTATCGTAAGTCAGAGAAAAACATCATTGCTGACAGTGGAGAAAATGCGTCATTCTCCGATCGCTTCGAGAGCGTTTACAACTTTAATGATAGAAACTACTTGAAGATACCCTGTGCAAACACATCGTCATTGAGCAAAGACGACGCAGATAAATATGCGCATTCATCAACGTTTGTTTCACCTCGAAGTAATGATTTATACGATACACAAAATACACTGACGACTGATTTTTTCTTTCAGTTCAAATAGTGATCAAGCAAATTTTTTTGATTTCTCAAAAGAGTTTACTTTTATGTGTCTGCTCGTAATGCAACACATACCTTTTATTTAAAACGTCTCAATGAACATTGTTCACAAGGGTGTGTGGGCGACAAAAAGAATCATGTCCATACCCACATTCTCATATAAGGTGTACGTAATTCAAAATTACAGCACTTCTTCTTTTTTTGCTTAAATGTAGATCAATAGATTCGGTTTTTCACGCTAATCACGAATATCTACTTACTTTTTCGATTCAAGAAAATCTTCATGAAGAAAATGGCAAAAAACTGAGAGGGTGTAAAAATCAGCAAAAAAATTGCTTTTTGGGAAACAGCGTTTATTTTTTTCCTGTTCAACTTTTAGTTCTCACCAATTTGATTTTCTA
>OENM01000626.1:287-69381 GCA_900239745.1 Rotaria magnacalcarata
CTAACAGAGATGGATCTCGACAGGCTTTTGAATACTTATGTTGCATATAGACTAGAGTATTAAAATGTAATAACTGAGAGCCTGCTTGGTTCCTCTTTCATCGATGCAGTAAATGAACTTATGGAGGTTTCGCCTTTGTGCAAGAATTGTGTTCTAGTCTAAAAGGTGTGTTTTGTAGAAATATGGAAGAAGACGTAAAACTTATTTTGCATCTAATTTTTGTAGGTGAAATTTGAAATAAATGAGACGCCGTCTAGACTTTTAAGACAGGCAACAAACTTAAAAGTATCTTCTCAACTTCAAGTCTATCGGATAACCCGAGTTCCGGAACTTCGCCCATAGGACATTCGACAATGGCGAAAGTTCAGTTTACGAAATTTCTATTCGCGAACTTCTGATAACCCAATTTAACCGGCATAAATGCAATGTGAAAGTTAGGCAGACTGTGATATTCCACTCGTTTGCATTTCGTTAGATACTATAGACAGAGGCCTTCTACAAGAGGAGGACTTTCAAAGCTCAACGATTGTTCTAGCACTATTGGTGTGTGATGACTGTTTGCAATGGTAGAAAAGTAAACAGCACTCAAGTCACGACATCTTAGTGTATGGAATCATTTTTTCAGAGCTGTTTCGGTCTCAATACAATCAATAGCATCTCCTTGATTGCTGATAGAAGTGTCAGAAGAATTCATTGATGAATTTCATCGTATATGTCAGTGGGAGAGTAACCTTGTGCAATAAGAAACCAAAAGATATGTACCATGTGCACAGACATGAACTGACAAGCTATGCTAATCATTTAGCATGCCGCGTTTTCAAAAGTTCAAATCGTCAAAGTGATTATATCATACTATTTTATTTATTTGCTAGTATAAATCTTTGTATCCTATATCTGTCGATGTATACTGTGATAAAATCAGACTAACCTCTATGCCAGAATCTATCGGGCAAAGATAGTTAACTTGATCTATAAAGTGTACCAACACTTCTTTAATAAATATACAACGAGCAGATGCAGTTTTGAACCTTGTCATATGTTCGACATTGTTGAGCATAAAAAACTTATTTAAAACTATCATCCTTATAAGAAATTGTAGAGCTCCATTTGTTCTAAACATAGCGGCATTACACCAAAATCTGTTATTTCTTGTTAGACTACTCATATAGGGAACGTTATTTTAAATTTGGGTCTAATCAGAACTTTTTGACTCAAAGACAGTTCTTTTAATTTGTATACTTTAATTCATTACAAAAGTCAAAATCAGTTAATATCGCTTATTTAAATCGATTGTAACGGATTAAACCTCACAAATCCACTAATATAGATTCAAAACATTAACATCAGAAATAATCTGTGTTTGAAACAAGAAAAATCTGTTAAAAAATTGATCAGAATGGTGCCATCATAACGGATTATAATCTAATTTTGAGCTAATTTCCCCAAATGTTCTGAATACACATTTCCTAGTGATACATCATAGATGAATGAAAGTTCTTCTACTATAGATTCCTATTATTTTCGTGCCTCTTTACAATGTTTTCCAAGCTCTGACTACCCAGAATCGCTTCGCTAGAAATATCTTATTGATGTGTTTAAAGTGATCGTATACTTGCAGTAGAGGGTTAGCAGCGCTTACGCTGCGTTACTTGTGTTTTAGGAGAAAGACCCTACAATGACGATACTCTCCTATCAGATTCTATGGTTACTGAACAGACAGCTGATAGATATTGAAAATACTCAATCATGCGACTTAAATGCTACTCAAATATCGGAACAAGTCAATGAAGATATTGACATGCTGAAAGTTGAAGAAGCGCCTGGTTCTGATCCTAATCGTTTAAACAAATCATCTTCGCCTTCCCATGATAAATCTACAATCAAGTCTGAAGCTAAAGGGACACCTAATACGACGAAGAGGACAAATGCAGTTAGAAAAAAACGTGCTTCGGAAAACAAGTTTAAACATGTTTTAGAATGATCTTCTCTCTATTATTATCTATTAACAGACTTGATCTTATGCAAGAACTGCTCGGAAAAATCAATGATGCAAACGAGGTTGCATCCAGATCAGAAGTGAAGGTAATCGAATTGCTTGAAAAGCAAACCAAGCTTCAAGAGGAAAGCATGAAAACAGAAAAGGAATTCTTAGATGTTTTTAAGAATATCATAAATGGTATGAATTCAAATCGATAAGGTTTTTTTGTTATACTTCAGGCGTTTATGTATGCAAGTGTCATGAGAATCTTTTTTTTTATTGTGATCTAGTTCGAATTCTGTTTTTTGTTCGGTATATATTCGGCGACATATATTTTTGATTTCTGTTTCTGTAAAACATTTTTTGTGAAACACTTTCGTATGGTTTTTTCTCTAATAAATGCTGAAGTGCCATTTTTGAATACTAACAAAAATTCTTAATCATGTGATTTTTTTAAATATTTATTCATAATTCAGTATCTCTTAAATATAAGAAAGTTGAGCAGTCCTTTAAGAATGTGTTAGATATGTATATTAATATTTGTGGTGATCATTATTATCCCTTTGATTTATTTTCAGATGGACAAAACATCATGTTTAGCTTTGGTGCACACATATTTATCAAAACAACAACGGCTAACTAATGATATTTCAAATCTTCGATCCGAATATCAACGTTTGTTACGTAAATATCGACGTAATTTGAACCAGAGAAACAAGCTTATTGCGATACTAATAATGCTTAATGAAAATTCGTTTGGAATTAATCATCGTGGTATATGGATTTTGAAGAAAAATGGCAGATGGTGGTTAGAAGTAGTGCCTAAAATGTCCGACAATGAATTCAAACAGAACTTCCGTTTGGAACGTGGTACCTACTCTGCATTAATGAAGTAAATTGAACCTTATCTACGAAAAACCAAAACAAACTGTCGAGAGCCAATTCCAGTAGAAAAAAAGGTCTGTTGCGCATTGTACTGTCTAGGTTCCAGTGCTGAGTTGAGAACTATAGGTAATCTTTTCGGGATAGGGAAAAGTACCAGCAGTGAAATACTGCACGAGTTTTGCAGCATTATGATTGAGCTATTTATTTATAACTTGGTAAAATTCCCAGATAATCATCAAGAAATTAAAGACACGAGCAGTAAGTTTTTGAGAAAATTCGGCTATCCGATGTGCATCGGAGCTGTAGATGGGACCCATATCAGCATTAAACCACCGCTAGGCCTTGAAACCGACTATTTTAATTATAAAAAATATCATTCTGTCATTATGCTAGCGGTGGTTAATGCTGATCTTGGGTTCACATACATCAATGTAGGGGCTCCAGGCAGATGCAACGACGCATCTGTCTACAGTCGATCGAATCTTTCTGATGTGATCAAGAATTCTATATATGAGGATCATTATATGATAGTAAATAACACAAAGATTCAATCGCATCTGATAGCTGATTCCGCGTTTGCATTGGACCAGACATTACTCAAGCCATTTCCAGACCGTATTGATATGCCACGACAACACAGGATGTTCAACTACAGGTTAAGCAGATGCCGTTCCACTGTTGAACGAGCATTTGGTATGATGAAAAACCGTTTTCGAATACTCCATAAAAAAATGGAGTTTAATCTCGACAACACTATTAACATAATCAAGACAGCAGTAATCATGCACAACATATGCATCCTTCATGGAGATGTTGAAGACATTCTGTGGCATCAACCTTATCCAGTTCACAAAAAGCCTTCATGTCCAATAACCACAACAAATGGAATTGGCGTAAGAGAAGCCATGATTCAGTATTTCGAGCAAAATCCTCTTTAACTGGTGGTGTTTCATCATTGTGGACTTTTTTGTTGTTCCATTTTTTTTTGTTAGTCCATATTTTTTTGTTATTACATATCTTTTTGTGATGAACGGTTAGTTTTTTGTTGATATCAATCTACTATATTGTTAAATTCTTTTTTGTTTTTTTGAATGAATTTCAATTGTTCTTTTTGAACAATTTGTTCTCTGATACTGAAGAACTATATTCTTGTTTCTCAATAAAACTATTATGAAACTGAATCTACTAAAGTTCTTATTAGTGACATTCGAATAATTTATTATAAAAGTTATTTCGATTGAGTTTATAATTGAAAAAATTGATGTGTCTAGTAATATACTTTAGTAAAAGTTATGTACATACGAGAATGACATCTCTAAATGCATTAATGCTGTTCATTATGCACTTGAATTACATGACGGAGGCCGTTGCTTTGCTTTGATTGGTGCTTTAACTGTTGAGTGTGAACGAGCGATATATTAAAACGATGTTAACTTAATGCACTTCTCAGTGTGTTTGGGGCCTAACCGTTCTCCTCGACGTGGGATAATAATTGTTATAAAAAAACACATTTCATAGAAGTTTGTTGAATGGATCGTGATATGTACCAATGAAATTGGTAACAAAAACAACAAGTCAACGAAAGTTCTTTGTTCATTTGTCTTATCAATAAGTATTTATCAAAGAAACAATTCGAATTTCGAACTATTTTTTTCTAAATCATTTTGTAACTTCGTTGAAAACCTATTTTTGGCACAAAACCGGTGCATATTTTTATTTTAAAAATAAATTAATATCAACATGTCAAAATTGACAATAAAAATAGCAACACCTGATCCTGATGGAAACTTATGTTTGGACATCAACCCCAATGAAAAATTAAGTGTCACACGATTAATATCTATTTTTCCCCGCATTGGCGGGTTGAAATATAAAAACCAAACAACTGATGAATGGATGCTGTAAGTAATTTATTAAACGTTAAATCTATTAGCTCATTACTAACTCAAAGATATTTGTTCGAAAGGAAAAAGTATAGAGGTGGAACGAAAAGTATTTTTTGTTTTGCGATGAAAATCGAAAACGATTGTTCTTTTCTTCTCTCTTTCATTCCTACTGATGCATCACTTAATTATATTGAATCTTTTTATTTCAGTGTTCCAGTAGTTGACGGGTACTTTGAACCATTTGAAAACTGGTATTCGGATGTGGTTTATTTTCCTGTGTATCCTGTTGGTAAGTTTTGAGAGAGTTAGAATGAAAAATTTGATGTGATTTCATTTCATTTAATTTCTAGAAATAAGCATATAGATAAATCTTCATAGTACCTTGATTATTTGAAATGATTAAATCTTTTTTTTTTATCATTTGGAACTTCAGACCTTCAATGTTGATTTTAATTAATTGTCTAGTTAAATTCTACTCTTTATCTATTGTAAAATCATAATTTATTGTGTTTCTACGAAACTATTAAATTTAACTGTTCGTCATAAGTACAACGTATTATACGAAAATAAAAAACTGAATATATCATCAATAGTAGTAACCGTTCGTTATGAAAACATATTTGCAATAAATGAGAAGAACAGATAGATTAGAAAGAAAATATTTCTATTATAAAGCCACAGCAGAAGCTAGTAGCCGTATTTTGTTTGTTTATTTTACCATTGAATTGAAATTATACCAACAATGGAATGGATTTGAAAACTTGACAATAAATAAATAATAAAGATTGTTAAAAAACTGATTTGAGCATATACAAAATTCAGTATTACATTTAGAAAACAAAAATGCGTCTCACCGATTTCCTATCATTATTAACAAGTACTGTTTTGTTTCGATAGTGTCATTTGTTAATTATAATTTAATGGGAGTAAATATGTTACTGTTTGCTGCATGAACAATCTTAAATTGAAGAGAATAGTATTTCAGCGAGATATTGTGACCGAAATAGATAAATCAACGTGAATCTTGCTTTATATAAAATTTGGATGCAACCATAGTAACGTTTACTATGTTCACTTTTATAGATTAGAAAGATCAACAACTGTATCGTCGGACCTTTTTGTTTTCACCGAATAGTTGAAATTGTTCTGGAAAGAGTATCACGAGATACTTTCAAAATCGTGATAATTCTCAGTCGAACATTTCAGAACTATTTTTGCAGTGCTCTGATCAGGATATTTTGAATTGAATTTTAAAAACTTCTAATAAAAAATCCGAATCATGAATATTGAATTGTAGTATTTAAAATATGATTTACTAATACAATCTTTCCCCTTCGTTTTTATCTTGACGATCTGAGGAAACATCTAAATATAAAGTTATGTAAATGTCTTTTAGTTCCTGGTGCTGCTGCTCCTACAACAACAACAATAACAACACCAACAACACCATCTATTCAACAATCTACGTGTTTTATGGAGAAGGGTGAGTATTTACTTACATATAGCAACTAATATTGCCAAATCTTGATCAAAATCTTTTCCCTCACACTGAAGAAGTTTTTTTTTGTGTTAGTCTTTAAGCTCCATGACAAATTTTGAGAAGACTTTAAACATAATGAAACATTTCGTGAAATATGAAAATCACTCCAAGAAAAACGAAGAAATATGACGTTTTTTCTCAAAGCGATGAAATATTTTTATTAGCAAAATTTTAATTCATTAAAAAAAGAGAATATTTTCTGCATTGATATAGAACATTGACACTATCGATTGGTTAAAGAAACGGATATAGGTTATTTGAGAAGGTTGAAAGGTCTTTCATCTTCGATATCAGTTAATATATATATATGTATTATTGTTTACATTAAATATTCAAACACTACTATGAAATATAATTCAGTGTTTTTTTTTATTGGTGAAGTAAAAATCTTTCTTTCTCGCCAATGTTCATTGTATTATATATGTAAACTATATTTTGTCTTATCTTATAAACAATAAAATATTATAAATTACCTAAAACCAATTAAAAAGAGGAACTTGCCTTTGCACTAGAAAGTTATAATGCGCATTCTACTTAAACAAGTTTTTAATCCTATAATAGAACATGATTTATTCGAAAATCTATACAATTGATTGCTTTTAGTTGTGAGCTAAATCGAATTTTTATTTGTTATTTCTTTCAGCTTTATTTTGACAGAGACTCAAATTCTCGAATAAGCTCGTGCTAACTGTTCCAGATTGTTGATAAAAGAACATCTATGAAATTAGTAATATTTCTTACTATAGACAATAGAGAAAAAAGCTTGCAATGTATCACATAGAAATAAGGGAAATGTGTGATTAGATGACATTGTGATTTTGCACTTTGTGCTAATTTTGAGTTTACATCAACCTTAATCTATTTTAATATGTTATTTTTACACTACTTCTAGAAAAGGATGAACGTCTATTTTGTTGAAGATTGATAAACACTTATTACTTCTAATACATAAATTCAATAATAGCCATTACTTATATCAGTCGGAAAAAAATGACTTTTTTGTTTTTGGAGACAAAATTTGTTAGATACTACAGTAAACTTTTATTTTCATAGATTAAAATGAAACTGAAACTTTGAAATACATTAGAAAGAGATTCATAGATTTCAGAAGTGTTACCTGTAAAACTGATTCGGACGTCTTTTATTTGTTTCTGATCTCGTTAATGGAACCTAATCTCACGACTTTCATTTTTGTAAGATACGATGGATAAATGAATGTTAAGACTGAATGTACCCAGGGGCTGCAGTTCAGATGGGACTAGAACGAAGACCAGAACCAGATCCTATAACTTTTCAAGCGGATCTGATTGAATATTTTCATCAGGAACTATACAATAGAATTTAATTTCTTATTTTCTATTGCCACTAGGATATGTACACGCACTCTTTTTATATACAATTCTGATAAAAATGGTTCATTTATTCCGATTCTTATTTGAAAAATTGCAATTTTTCGATAACTTGTATAGATTCTCAAATAGATGAATCGGTGTAGTTAGACATACAATGAACGACAAAAATTTAATTGGATTTTGTCTTCTTACATTTGTTTTTTCAAATTTTCTTTTACTTAATTAAAAAAGCTCGAGTTTGATTGAAATAGTGATATAGATAATCCGACACGCCGACTACATGATGCATTATAAGAGGAGAGGATACTATTTGATCATATAGATTCTTCACAATGAAAATGATTTTTCCATGCAAACGTAGATGTTGTATTTTGTTGAAGAACTGTCAGTTCTGAGGCAATTTTTGTAAGTCACATGGCTAGAAGGAACCGAGCGAAGTTTTGAGTGCGATAAGAAAACAATTTTTTTTTCTTTTTACAATCCTAGTTCTAATAGATGCATATAGAGAGATGCTCGTAATGTTAACAAGTCAAAAGTATTGACGAATATTGTCTGTTGTCCAAGAATCCTACAGATTGTTGGAAAAATTGCTTGTGCATTTAGAAAATATATTGAGAACTAGAAGCAATAAACACTTTAAACAGGAACTTTATCTAGAGATGAACCAATTCCAATTAGAATTAGAATTGATGCATGCCTAGCTGGATCAGTAACATTAAAACGATTTCGAACGGCACTGAGATGAAAAAAGATTGGGACTAAAATAAAATGTGATTTTGCAGATCGCTAGTTAAGATGCGATGCTTATCTATACATAAAGTAAAATATTAGAGAAGAATTGCGTAAAGAGAGAAAAATGTGAATATACATTAGGATGAGTACGGTTGCTAAAATAGAGGTAGCGTCAGTTGTTGTTGGTGTGTGCTACATTTCCTGGGAGCACAAATGCTTTAATTGCATCATGTTGTCGTTACAGATATGTGCGACACTGGGACTAGAAAAAACTCGATCCCGTTTATGTCTATCAGGAACATACTAAATCTACTGTGATAATGATCGAGACTTCTGAATAAGTAAGTCGTAGGGACTCGACAGAACTGAGATCAAGAAAATCTTAGTCCACACATCTCTAGTTTGTTCACGGAAGAAATGAAACGAACGAGTGTTGAAGTATTATTTCATATGCGCCACCAATAAATTTTGTAGTAGTATTTATAAATCGAGAGAAACAACAGAAAAAATAAAATCACCGTGAGTAGAACGAAAAAATGAGCTGACTGCGATTGAGACCACAATAAAAAAAAAAGGCTTGGTCCCATACATCTTCAGTCGGTAATTATCATCAGTGCAGTAGAGTATATTAGTTATATAAAATATTTACTACTTAAATCTTTACAGTAATAGAATTACAATATAATATTCTCTTTTACAGAAACACTGATTAACTAGCTGAGACAGTCCTAAACTCAGTATTTTCTTTAAAGCGAAGAAAATTTGCGCGATAGACAAAGTAAGCATTTCATTAAAGAGAATAAATTGAAAATGGGTGGCATATAATGTCAGCAATAAAATCCTGTTTTTAATTCAGATCCATGTTAAGACAGCTGCCTATTAAAAAACTACAGAATTGAAAATAATAAGTCTATCTTCGGTCATAATTAACAATAAATTACATCAGTAAAACTGGTCTATTTTAGAATCATCCTTCTGTCAGTGGATTAAACAAATGTGGAATGGAACCTATATAAAGCATGTGAAGATGGACTAAATTTTATAGACGCTGCAACCGTGTAAATATAATTTTATTATTAAATAGAGAAATATTTGAAAATGTATCAAATAGTTGTAATAGCATTAGCTAAGTTGACTGTGAAACATATTTATTTCTTTATATTATGACAATTCATCATCGTCACTACCTATCAACGATCAATATCAAAGTAGACCAATTAATGTTTACAAGATTAATGTAAAAGTTATACAGTAAAACCTCTATTACTGAACACCCCGCCTATGTGATCAAGCTGTTATACTGAATACCTTCCTGTCCCACCGAGCAAATTTTGCTGGTTTTGAGTTTTGACCCCTTCGTAAGTGATCGGAATCGCCCCATCATTCTGAATGTGAACAGGTATAAAGAGCGCCATCTATCTCCAAGCTGACATTATGCATTGGATTGGCTCGTTGTATGATTTTTTACAGAGAAGAGAGAAAGAGAGAATCAATTTAACAGGTGAAGAATTGAATTTTATATATTTTCTTTGTTCGGTGATCGATCATTGTTAAATATGGCATCTCGTCCAGAGCTTTGTCTAGAAGAGAAACTAAATTTGATCAAAGAAATAGAACGTGGTGCATCCCATTGATCGACAACTCAGGGATAGATTTCAGATATCCCTGGGTGCAGTCGTCAACATTGAAACGAAAATGCGAATACACGAATGATTATGAAACAAATCGAAATAAAAAGTTGAAAGAAAAATTTTAAAATGATTTAAGTCAAGAACCCTCCCCCCCCCCNCCCCCCCCCACACACACCCTTTTATCAACAACACAGCAACCAGAATTGCACCCCTTCCTTATCCAATTACAGTCGAAACTGACTGGTGTATTACTCGATTCCAATTTATCAAAGCAGCGATCTATCTTCGATTATTTCAAATATTTACCTATTGAACCGACAGTGTTCACATTAGAGAGGTTTTACTATAGTATTCTATGTCATATTAATAACCAACACAATTCAGTTACTATAAATAAGATTCAAGTATTGTGTTTAATACCAAGGGTGAAGCAGCGGACTTGAAGTCGAAAAGTACTTCGAAGTACCTGACAGTAACTTCATGTCCAAAACTGCGCCTTTCCTTCTTGTTTAAAACAAATGCATACGTATTGTCAGTTCTACAGAAGATCCTTTTATTTAACATTTATATGCCTTATTGTGCGTTGACATCATTGTTAGTTCTTAAAGTCGACTTTTTATTTCATTTGTTTTGCTATTAAAATAATATCAAGTCTAATTTAGTTCATTGGAACTGAAATCTTACTTTCAATCTGGTTTGAGACGGGTTAAGTTCAACATGAAAGAAAAGTGAAGCAATGAACTGTCATTCAAGCGAAGCCTCACAGAAAATAACCGCTGACTGTAAAAACTTTGAAAGCTAAATTTCAATGCTATTTGACATCTGCCTGATCTTGTTTAAAGCTTGCGTAGTGACTGACACATTGATAAGGAGAACAATTGTTGAAAAAAACGTTTTTAATCATATATAGCTATATTCACACAGTAATTTGTTGTATATAATATTCTCATCTGCAGAGAACATTGTGCATTTGTTTTAACACAAAACTTGAATCTTCTTTATAGTAACTGAATTTTGTTGGTTACTAATATGGCATAGATTACTATTATTTTTACATTAATCTTGTAAACATTAATTCGTGTATTTTGATATTGATCGTTGATAAATAGTAAGGATAACAGATTGTAACAATATAAAGAGATAAGCATGTTACATAATAAATTAAGCAGTACTATTGTAATTATTTGACGTCTGTCAATTGTTGAAAATATTTCATTATACAAGCATGAAGGGTTATATTTTATTCCTGTTTTGTGTTTGTTTTTTCTGTGTCAATAAATTGCTGGTGAAAAGTTTGGTTTCGTTCACATGTTAAAAGTTCATCTCCTTTGTATTCAATCTTGAAATTTGTTTCCATGTATGTAAATATAACACGTAAAAAGTTTTAGTATTTCGATTAGTACAGGAATAACAACATATCTCAAATATGTTTTTAATGCTAATGAAAAGTGTTTTGAAATGATTGTTCTTATGATAGAAATAGCCTCAATTATTTAAGAGAAAATGAAACCGTAAAGGAAGCTTCGTTTTCGGTAAATCCAACATCAATTTTGTTGAGTGTTAAACATTAGGCTATTTTTTTAAACACAAATGTGCTACCAAAAGTGGATCATAATATAATCGAAATTGTTCCATTATAATATATAATTGCTTTTAGAGTTATGTTGATCACACGACACGTTGAGTTGACTTTGTTTTGGATCAAACCCTGCAGTTATCTAAAAATATAAATGTTGCAGATATTTTACATTTAATTTGGCATATTTAAAAATTGTTTTCAAACTTTGAAAACTACACATTTATTCTCTACAAGTATTTTTAATACGAATTTTTGTTTTAGTTGAGTGGGCACCGGTGATGGCTTCAGTGAGCACCACGGCTTTGATTAACTTAATAATAGATGTTATTCGGTGGGCCTTAGCCTCGAGTGATCCATTATGGTTTTGGCTGTCCCGTGTTTTGGTGATAGTTTTGATTGCGCTACCGCTTTCAATTTTTATGTGCTGCAAACGTAGAAAATAACTTTTGAAATAAAAAAGAAGAAGATAAAATATTTTTATTTGTTTTTTTGCTTAAACAATAGTTTGAACACTTTATTAACAGAGAATATATCAAAGAAACTTGATATGATCTCTAGAGATACCTGAAAATTGAAATCGTGCAAGATATCTCATTCAGTAGTATTGGGATTTTTACCAAAGACATTATTCATTGAATATTACGATCGCAAGAAATGATTTTTGTTTGATAAACTATTCAAGCAAACGATTTGAGATAATTCTGAAAACTCATGTGTGCTATGTATTGTTACTCTATTTATAATTCATATCAGATATTTCGCTAGTTAATGCTTATTTTCTAAATGTCTCTTTATTTTTGAAAAGTAGTACATGTTTCAATTACGAAACTTTTCACAGTTTTGAAATTAATAGAGTTTAGGTTTATAACAATTGATTAATGAAGGAATAAATATTAGCTGATACTATTCTTGTTAATCAATTTTCTGTTTTTTTTCCAAAGATCTGTATCGAGACAACCATACCCGCATCTGCTCACAAGACAGATTGTTCAATGCACAAATGGTAAATGCCGTAGTAGAATTGAGAGATATAATAAATTATAGCACACGCATTGAGCAAATGTTTCTTTCTCGCTAAAATGTATTAATTAATATTGGAACCCATCACACAATTGTTTTACTTAATCAGCAACTTGTTATATCGAATTCAAAATTTGTCTACATTCAAGATAAAGTAATAAAATAGTACTAGTATTGTCAGTTTGATTTGATTTACAGATAATGTCATTTATTTACAACCAAAGCGCATCTTCCATATGGAAACTCCAAAAAAAGAAACAAATGTATTGAGTAAAACCATTCATGCATAAGAAGATCTTGAATCCTCGACTCTATTTTATTGCTTAAAGTCTCAAAGTATAAGCGGTGCCTTCTTTTGTCTCTTAAAAAATTCGTGTATCTTAAATATGTATGTTTTTAGTATCTCTAATTGCTTATTACAACTATGATTATTTTATTTTAGATATAAATCAGCGAAAGAAAATATTGTAAAAATGACTTCTGTCATTTTCATATGAACTATCGATTATATTACGTTAAAAACGTATGATTGATGTGACTTTATTATTCTACCATGACAAAATATACAGTGTATTGCTAAAAACTCAGATTAAGTTGACAACAATATAATAAATCTTTCAATCTTCGAATTCATTTGTTGATCTAGAATTTTACTTGGTCTCTTTGCATTTACGATGAATAAACTAGTGTTAACGAGAAACAGTATTGAATTTCTTCTTATAGAACTTTAAAATAACTTTTATATCACTTATGTAAGAAACAGTTACCACATATTTTTTGTTTTTAAAGTCGATAACATTTCAATTCGATCACAATTAATACTAAATGAACATTTGACTAAAACATGTAAGAAGATTTTAGTAAATCCATATGAATTAGAATTTAATTTTATGAGAATTCTCTACAAATTCTCTGATATTTTATATAATACATTAGAATGATATTTTGATTGATAATACGCTTCTATTTAAATTTTATTCAAGTATGCTGTACAGAGCTAGGACGAGTACAAGTACAGCAAGTAAAAGTATTTTACTTGTACTTGAGAATGATAAAGTACTTAATATTTTTCTTGAAATATATACACCAAAGCTTTTTACTATAATCTTGACTACTTCAGACAAAGGCTTTATGACTAATATCAGGCCAACTGATAAAAAACTAGAGGAAAGCAAAAATGTTTTATTGAAATTCTTGTCATTGAAATAGTGATATATTCGCTGTAAGACACTTGAAAATTATTTCTATTTTCATTGTTTGATATCCTTCAAAACGATGTATGCTAAGCACATATGATGATGCTTGTTTCGGTAACTACAATAGATATAATTCTCTATTATGTTCATAAGAATCTAGTTTACCTCAGATTGGTGCTTTCAAGTTCGGACCGACTATCTCTTTGCTACATTTTCGACTGATTTATATGATGCTTTCGATTTTGGCTCGAAGAATTTTAACGTGAAATGTGGATGAAAAATTTCTTGACTATATATATTGACTTTTTCTGAAGGTTGATATTAAAACAATTGATTTCACCTAACAATATTTGACTTAAAATAAATTCAGCGTATACGATCTATTTTGATATATGAATGATAATTTAGATAAGTTATTACCGCGAAGATTGAAATCTGCTTTAAAGCAATAACCTAGTCATCTAAAAGTCATTAAATCTATCTACAGACAAATAATTTCGAAAGCAAACACCTTATCTTTTCAGATGTAAAGCATCGAAAATATTGAAAATTATATAGAAAGTCTAAAGTATTCAGCGTGTTTTCAGTCAAGCAGATGTTATTATGTCACCAAGACGAGCATCTATGAATGAAGAATTATTCGAAAGTTTGGTTTCTTACTTGTGAATCAGAGTTTGATTTAAGAATTAGTTCTAAAACTCTCTCGTAATTTAGATTCATTTTTATATTTCTTTTTTTATGTTGTTTTTTAACATTTAAGTTTTTTATTTGTATAATTTCGAAGGATCTTATCTTTTAATATATTCCATGTTTTCAAACAGCTACTGAATGATAGTCTTGTTTTTAGATATAATTCTAAATTAAATAACTGAACTCACTCATCACTGAAGAAGGACTAGTATACGAAACACAGTATAAGATTCAAATTTAAATTCGCATAAACAATTTACATCAGTTTTCCCTTGGAATATCGTGAAGAATTAAATGCTATTTTTCACTCTAGTACTCTAACTGCAATTGTGAAAATTTCAAAGAAAAGAGAAAGATCTTTTAACGGTAAAAGAATGAGTAAGGCATGGTTTCATGCTTTAAATGAAAGTTCGACACCCAAGCTTTTGTAATTCAGTATAGGTACAAAAATATTTGTCTCGAAGTACAAGTAAATATACTTTCGTCCGAGCTCTGATGTTATATGATGAAAGATATTTGTTCAAATACGGACTGCCACCTCCTGAAGTTAAAAAAGTGCAAAAAGCAGTTAGAAAAAAGCAGAAAGTTGTTCTTAGCGGACTCTTCACATGTCTATGGAGCAAACAATTTGTTTCGTCTCTGCATAGCATTTCTGCATTCTTAAGATCTCAAAAATATAGAAAGTCACTTTTTGGAATTTAGTTGAATTTAGTATTTGAGTAGTTATCCGTTAGAACTTCTTGTTGAGACAATCGATATTAATATATTTACGTATTTCTATAAAATATGCCAATGGATCTGTATTTCTGCAACTGTTAAATCTACTCCCATTCAATTGCAAAAATCATTGGACAAATGTCTTACTTTCGAAAAATAAAACTTTCGCCATTAGTGTGATCTATCAGAATAGAATACAGAATGAATTATATACAGATACAGACTATGAGATTCTTTCTGTACTTGGTATTTTTATATTGAAATTTCTGGACACAATCCAGAGAATCAAAATATGAAAAGAACACCAAAAAATTGCTGTTTATTTTATAATTAGAAACCGAATTTTTTTTCAATGTTTTTGACTATCTGGGAATGAAAAATGAATCCGATATCTTCTTTGCGAACAACAAAAGAGAATCTTAAGTTTGACAATAACATTTTCTATATTTTCAAAATTTTCCTTCTCTTATACTTTATCGAGATACTTCTGTTAAGATCATAATTCAATTGGAATATTACGTAAAACACATTATGAACATAGTTCACAACGATATATTAATTGTGAATAAGTAAATCAATTTTCCATTCAAAGATCAATGGGATTGAAAATCAGAAAAATTCTGAATAAGGTTTCTCGATAACTAAAATTCGAAGTAGTAGATAAAATCTCAATGTTAAATTACAAGTCAGCTCAAACGAGCATCACTAAGATCGAATAATAATCTTAAATATTATGAAAATAGATCTTGTCTTTATTAATTTATCATAAAACTTTCAAATATTCGAAATAAAGTCTATGTCGAAAATGTAGCATTGATTTTACGTTGAATATTCATTTTAAACTTGTGTTATAGTAAAATGTTCCATCAACTATATCAAAATTGTGATTCAAATCAATTTGAACATATCGATGGGCGTTTGTATTTTTTGATATGTTAATCGTAAAATATATCATTACAAACACATGTTTCCATTGTTTATGATGATAATGCATAATTAGGTCGTCGTGTAGTTGCTGAAACATGTAACTGTTGATGATGATAATGAAGAATTATTATTAGAACAACATGCTTGAAGTTCATATGAAGTATATAGTTGCATATTATATGCACAGATATAATCAATTATTAATTTAGATTATATTATATGAACAAATAAATAAACGTAAAGATTTTCCTAAATGTACATGTATACTTTAGTTACATTGTTTATCATCTAACGGAATCCTTGATCCAAATCATCAAATACATATTTTGAAAAAAAAAGATTACGTATACTTAACTTAGATATTCGTATTGGTTTAATACATTGTTAAGAAAATATTAAAAACGAAAAAAAAAGAACTACACTGTAATTGAATTTTGTCTTCATCGATTTCTATAAGCAATCAAAGTCATGCATATTTCTGTGTCAGGTGAAGTTCATGATTTGAAGCAATCAAAATATTAATCGAGATTTCTCAATGAAAAATCTTAAATAATCATTATTCTTTTGCTAATTGGCTTTATGCTAACTGAATATATAATTATATATATTTTTACGGGTAAAATAATGTGATAGAAAAACAGGATTGAATGATATGAAAAGTTTTGATTATGATAAAAGCTTATTAGCGCAGCTCCATTGGGGCTAAAATATGGAACTCACATATATACCTAAGGCTCACTAACAGGGTTGCCAGATTCAAATTTCTAAAACCAGGAGTTTCTGCCAAAAAATCAGAAGTTGACCAGGAGATTTGTTTTTGAAAAATCAGGAGAAGAAACAGAAGATATTTATCGAAATCATGAAGCTATTTGGCTGTCTTTTTTCGAAGAAAACGAGAACTTTCGTTCAAGAAACTGATTGATATTTTCTGCTGCTAAGCTATTGACGTGCACATTGTTGTCTAAATGTTGCGTAAGAAAAATTAAGATAATCAGATGTATTCTATGCTACTAATCATTTCGCAGTCGTTTGAATTGTTTTAGTGAAACAGAATCAGAACGTATCACAGATAGTAAAGGTTGTGATACAAGATTTTCCTCTAATGAATTTGATACTTCACCGATCTTATATATTTACATATAAAATATTCAATAAATTTCGATAGAAGTTTTTTTTTATCTACAGTATATAAGTTCTTAACATAGAATTATATTATAAAAGTAATAATCTTAGTTTAGATATATCAATGAAAACAAAATTATTTTATTAGTCGCTTCATTCATCAAATAGTGTGATACTTCTCTTTTCTCTTTTCTTGACTTGTCTTACATTAATGATTCAAATGTCATTAATCTTCAAAATGAAAAAAAATTGTAAAACCAGGAGAAAACCTTAAAAAAACAGCTCCTGGTACCAGGAGAAAAGTCTAAAAATCAGGATTCTCTTGGCTAAATCAGGACGTTTGGCAACCCTGCTCACTAAGCTAATCCAAAATAGATTAAGGGAAAAATCCTTCATAAAAATATACATTATCTCTATAATGTCTGTAGTTAGGATAACCTATTTGACAATGTCTGTAACGATGGCATATGGTGGTTACTATGGTCTATAATGGTGGCATACATTAGTTGCGAAGGCCTGTAATGGTGGCATGTGTTGGCTGCTAAAGTCTGTAATGGGAGCCCCTCTGTGACGGCACAACATCACCTGTATTGTGTGCTGATGACAATTATGCTTGTACATTTATTTTCTCAATATGATTTCTTGTTTCTTATTGTCTACTACCCGCGTTTTCTTTACTGTATCATTATTCCTTTTTTCATTAGCTTGTTATTTTTCTCTTAGTTGATTCTATTATAATCAACTCGTCTTCTTTTTTCTTCTACTTGAATCTTAAAACTTCTTCTTCTGAAACTCTTGTCAATCGTACAACTTATCCTTGTTGTATCCACTGTTGCATTCATTTCTAATCTATTAAATAAATTAGTGAATTCTCATTCACATTTCTTTCTTTTATTTACTTCATCTTGTCATTTGCCATCATTATCATTGTGGCATTTGTCAATACTTGAACAAATTACGTCTTTCGCTTACATCTCAATCGTTAAAATAACGACGTGACATCCCCCTCAGGGTTCTTCGACCAAAAATCATAACTATCTAAAATATATTCGAAAGTCACATAGGTTTGTTCCGTTTTTAATGCTCATTCAGAATATGGTATTAGTTTTAATTTAATCTCTATTTTTCTAACTAAAATCCACTAAATACTAGTAAAGCAGTACCAGTTGATTTCACTTCAGAGGTCCCTGTTTTTAGTCCAAAGACATCGATTCAATAATAAGAATATTCCCAAATACGAGTTCTACAATTCTAGAATACTCTCGACTCGATTATCGCTTGAAAATAAAAATCATTTATTCCTTTAGTTTTGCTTTATTTTCTAAAGATAAATGATTCCTTTATCATTGCGTTTCTAAAGATAAATGAATCATTTATCGTTAGAAAATAAATGATAAATTTTTTTCACTCATTTTCTTTTATTATCTTAATATAGATGATCCATCTATCTATAAAAACTAAACTATAGATGCTTTTTCAATCATTTACATTTATTTTCTAAAAATAAAGGATTCATTTATCTTTATCCTTTAGTATAAAGGAAAATAAAGATAAAGGGTCACCCCTAATGCGAAGGGGTGAAATAATTTCAGTGAAAGAGAAACTTTTGATGCGGGTTTGTTGTGTTATGAGGGCTGTGAATTTATACATTTTCAATTGATGTAAAAGGAGGAATTATAATTGTTTTTTATGTCTTATCATTGCGTCGTTTTTGATGAGTGGTCGCCTTGATAATTTGAATAATATCGGCTGTCTATAAATATAATGAAGTTGTAGTGATGCAGGATGAAATAAAAAGACTCACAAAAGAAAGATGGCCGTGAGCGGCTGGTTATTCTACCCTTGCCATTTTTTTTTTATCTGGAACCGGGTAGAGCTGGTTGTAGTCGTGCGCAGTATTGTCACAAACTACTGGCGGTACAGTTTATATTTCGCATGAGTCGGTAGGTTTATCTGGCACGAATGATTATCATGTTGGTACTATCCGAAATGCTGACTCGGTGCGATAAAATTCCCGGTATTGAGAAAATCTAAATATGCTTTTGATTGCTGATATAATGCTGACGGTTTCGGTGATGAATTAGACGTTTCATGCTCCTTGGTCTAAATGTATCATGGGTTGATAGCGAATCTACTTGTACAAATAGTTTAGGTTCGAGATCAATAACCTGTAAGTACCAATGATTTATCTGATTGATGGGATAAACAATCATATAATAATCTAGTCGTAGATTTGTGATGTGTTTGAGGCGCTTGTCGATGATTTCAAATGTAGTATGGCTTTCGAGGGATAATAAAAGATTGGCGAATGGAGACTACACTACGTAGCCGTAATGAATAGATGAATGTCGATGATCAAATGGTTGGTAACGCTTTTATTATCCTACAATATTTTCATATCTTCTGGTTTTATTCGAATGGAACTGACATCAAGATATCCATTGAGAGATCGCAGAAGACCTTGAAGTGCGTCGATTTTCTATACCTCCGGTGGTACTGCTGTCATTGCCAGAATATTTGGGTCTAGAGATAGTTTGTTGAGTCTTGGTGCACTGAATATGGTGACCTGTGTTCCATTGGGAAATATAGTCCACTTTGATGCCAGTCTCGTTTGTTTTATTGAAAAGTCCTGTAGAAGTTCAAATTAAGCAATATTTTGATTAAAAAACAAATAGTCACTTCCGGTGTTTCTCAGGCAGTCAATGTATTGTTTTCTTCGATCACAGTGGACACAGTGAATATAATGTATTCGAATTCTCGATGGGTGGGTGTGCGTGCCGATTAAGAGCAGAGTCATATATCTACGCCGACACTTTCCCCTATGCCGCACTAGTGCCCATCGGGTCCGGGTCTGTGTCCGAGTCTAAAAATTTTGTTTTGACCGGGACAATAATTCTTGGACCCGTTAGGCTCTAACCCACACGTACCCTTGAAAAATTTCTAACGATGCTTTAATAGTTATATTTCTTTTTGAATATTTCTTTATCTTATATGTTTCGATGAATATATATAGAATTGTTTTTTCTTAAACAATTAATAATATGATAAAGATAATATGAATATTAGATAATTTTATCATAAACATATTTTTCGATATTAATCAATAAATTTAAAGATTTCTTAAATAAGAATTCTTTTAATTAAATTCAATAAAGAATAGATAAGATGTATATTATTTAAAAAGTATTTAATCGAGAAATTAATTATTTTTTTTTTGTAAATTGTATTGTTCACATAAAATTGAAGTAGTTTTTTTTTCTAAATATCTAATCACTTATTTATTAATCTGAAATCACCTTGAAAGTAAAACAAAAAAAAGGGTTCACAATGAAAATGATAATATTAATAAGAAGTTTCTTGATCAATAATTGACCCAGGAAATTTTCTAATCATCCATTTTCGCCATTCATCATAAATTAAGACTAGTAGAGTGAATGGCAAAGGTAAAAACCACCAATGTAACCTAGAAATCAATCAATCAATTAAGATAACTATTTTATAATTCGAAACTTACTTCAATGGATACATCATTAAACCACGATTGATATATGGTGTGTAAGATATTAAAATAGCAAGTACAGTTTCGAAAACAATACTCATATTAAGAACCTGGTTTCTTTAAGAATAAAAATAAAATAACTATTAAAATATTCAAAAACGAAACTTATAATGATAAAAACTATTCTCCTTACAGATTTAGGGTGTGTATTTTTGTTTCAGTTATTTCTATTAAAATTTATTTAGTTTTATCGAGCAATCACTTTATTAATCTATAACATTTTTCTTCTATGTTTACAGAAAGAATTTATTTCAAAATGTGTGTAATCACTTTCTCCTAGAAATTTGTTTCTTTTTACAAAGATTCCCAACAAACATCAAAAGAATGCTTTTAAAGTAACGAGTTCAATCTCGAACATAGATCTAAAGAATTTATTATTTATTTTGATTTTTTAGCTTTAGTATCAAAATCGATATAAACATATCCTATAGATTAATATATGGCCTTAATCAATACAAGTAACTTAGAAAATGTTCATGTTAATTTCTAAGAACTATTCTATTGTAACGATATTATTAAAAATTTGTATTTTTTTTTAATCGTTTCCATAATATATCTTCGTCTCTCAATAATGATCATTGTAGAGTGACTTTATAAACAAAATATATGTTGAAAAGATAAAATGACTTACGCCATTCCTTGTCGAAAAAGAGAATTTCGTCGAGATTTACAACATAATAAAACAGTCCATTGAACAATGACAACAGTTACAAAGAAAGCCGTATGACAAGTATCTTCCAATGCTTTTCGTTGATAATAAGTCTAAATCAAAGAAAAATTTGTTTCCATGAATATACGTACGTATGTCTAAAGAGAAAAATAAAATTCATGAAAAACAAACCCATTCTTGTCCATACGAATCTTCAAGATCATTGATTGATCTTGAATCCCAAGATTTTCTTAATCCGAATAATCTCGATGGTAAAAAGCCATTTTCAGCCATAACAACAGTATAAACGAAAAACCCTCCGCCCGCTTGAATCATCCCTAATTGACCATAACTCATCGAAATAAGTCTATTTTTATAGAAAATTAATAGAAGAAAAAAGAGAATAATAAAAATAAATCAAACCGATCAGTGGCAAGATGCTCTCGTTTTGCATCTCTTGGTTGTCGTTTCATTATATCTGATTCAGCTCTTTCGTATGCTAATGATATTGCTGGTAACATATCTGTGCCCAAATCAATACATAATATAGCAATTGTACCTATAAAAAGATCCATAAATCTATAAAAGATCTTTGAAGACTCAAATCCTCTAAAATGAATTTTTATGGTTCTGATACTAAAACAATTTTCAAACAAATAAATGATTTATTTTAACGAACTAAAATAATTGCATGTTTAGTCTAATAGTTTGTTAACATTGTTGAAGACTCAATGAAATATTATTTTGTTTAGATAAATTTTCCCTGTAAAATTAACCTAGAAATCTTTCATCAGTAGTTATGTCTCAATAAGAATTCATTAAATATGTATATCATCATACTAAGAAACTGTTTCAGTTGCTCATAAAATTTCGTTCAATATTCTTCGAGTCATTTATCATGAATGAAAATTGATGAAAATATGTCATTTCAAAATGTTTTAACTTAATATAATCGCTAAAAGAAAATCTTACCAAGTGGTAAAGGAATTTGAAAAATCATATAAAAAAGGAAAGGAGCTAATTCAGGAATTTTCGATGATAATGTATAACAAATTGATTTTTTTAAATTATCAAAAATAAGTCTTCCTTCTTCAATGCCAGTTATAATCGATGCAAAATTATCATCAAGTAAAATAATATCAGATGCTTGTTTACTAACATCCGATCCAGTAATACCCATGGCAATACCAATATCAGCTTTTTTCAATGCTGGTGCATCATTAACGCCATCACCAGTAACAGCAACAATTTCACCCAATCTTTGACAAGTTTCAACAATAATTAATTTTTGTTGTGGACTTGTTCGAGCAAAAACAATTTCTTGATGATATTTAATAAGATTATCTAATTGTTGTTTATTCATTGTTTTTAATGTATTTCCATGAATAACACATGATCGAGCATTATTATCATAAGCATTTTTTAAAAGTATACCAGTTGAATTATGATCAGTTATAATACCTGTTGAACGTGCAATAGCAGTAGCTGTTAATGGATGATCTCCTGTTACCATTAATAAACGTATACCAGCTGAACGACATTTTCTAACAGCTTCTGCAACATTAACACGTGGTGGATCAATCAATGAAATTAAACCTAAAAAGCGAAGACCAGTTGTTGGAAAATTAAAATTTTCATAATAAGGATTAACATGGAAATTAATTGTATCACAATCAAATTGGTAATCACGTGGATATTTATTTAATGGTAAACGGTAATCAGCAAAAGCAAGAACACGTTCACCAAGATTACCTATTTTATTTCAAAATTTTATTTTTCAAGTAATTTAAATTTATTTATTTTACTTAATTCGTTAAATGCTTTTTCATATTGTTTTTTCCAATAATCATTAAATTCAATTTCACAGCCATCAACATATATTGTTGAGCAATTTTTGAGAATTTTTTCTGGTGCTCCTTTCATAACAAGTAAATATCTTTCATCGTGATCACCTGTTGAATGAATCGATAATTGATAACGATTTGATGATGCAAATTGTACTTCACATATTTTGGGACTTTTCGAACGAAATAATGAAACATTACCGGTCTAAATATTTATTCAATTTTATTAATTTAAAGCTAATTAAATAGATGAATGACATACAATAGCTTCCATACATTTAAGAATTGCTATTTCACTTGCATCTCCTTCACATTGTCGATGAACAATTGGTTTTGAAAGATTAAGTGAATCATCTTTGAATATAGCTGTATTACATAACATGGCACATCGCCCCAATGCATTCCAGCAATGAGAAAATTTTAGATAATTTGATTCTATTGAATTAAAAGAAAAGTTCTTGATATTTTTTCAAAAAAATAAATTAATAAATTTTTTTATACGTGATTGAAAAGCATCAATATCAGAAGCAATAATATGATTATCAAACCAAAAGTGAGCAACAGTCATTTGATTTTGTGTTAATGTTCCTGTTTTATCAGCACAAATAACAGTTGTTGAACCAAGAGTTTCAATTGCTTCCAAATTTTTCACCAAACAATTTTTTCTTGCCATTCGTTGAGCTGTCAACGTTAAACAAACCTTTAAATTAATAACTATGAACAATTGTTTTTTTCTTTCAAGCCAAACTGACTCACAGTCACAGTTGCCAAAAGACCTACATGAGAAATTTTGTTATTCATTTAAAAATTTAACTAAATCTATAAAAAAAAAAACAGAACTAACCTTCAGGTACTTGTGCAACAATAATACTGATGAGAAAAACAACAGCTTCAATATATGTATAACCAAGAAAAAGAGAACAAATACAGAAAAGAAGACCGACAACAATAGCAATAATTGTGATTATGCGAATAAAATGATTTATTTCAATGGCTATTGGTGTATTACCACGTTCAATGCCTAGAAAATTTCGATTTTGTTTTTGATAGCGTCATACAAAAAATAAAACAAATTCATAACAGACCAGCTGTTAAATTAGCAATACGTCCAATAAACGTTTTATCACCAGTACGAATCACAACTCCAATGCATGAACCTAAATTTAATTTATTTTATGGTAAAAATAAAAATAACTAAAAAATAATTAAAAATAAAAGACCTTCAACTGCAAATGTACCAAAAAAAGCTAAATTTCTTGTTTCTAATGGATCATCATTTGTGTATTCAATTCCTCGAGCTTGAGGTTCTGATTCACCTGTCAGTGATGAGTTATCTACTTTAAGACCATGAGCACGAATTATTCGAATATCAGCTGGAATACGATCACCTCGACGAATTTCAAGTATATCTAAATTTTTATGAAAAAAAAAATTTCAATTCAATGTATGTGAATAAGTTAGTAAATATAAAACGTCTTTTTTTCTTCTTATTTTCTATCGAATAAAGCTAACCTCCAATAACAATCTTTTCTGGATTTATATTTCTTGATCTTCCATGTCGAACAACACAAGCTTGCTAAAAATCGATTTAATAAAAATTTATTCGAATCAATCTAATAAAAATAATACCTGCCTGTGGCACCAAGTATTTAAATGATTCCATTATTTTTGAACTTTTTGCTTGCTGATAATAAGAAAAAAATCCAGTGATGATTATAACACTAGCTAATGCTATCCCTAAATACATCTAAAAACTATTTTTTTGTATTGATAAAAAAATCAAAGAAACATTTACAAACATTATCATATTGTAGATCATCTAATGTATAAAATTCAAGAAAATGAGCAGTAAAACAAAGGAAAGCACCAATCCATAGAAGTATTGCAAATCCGCCGAACATATTTTTAGCCAGACGAACAATTTCAGGTATTTTTCGTATCGGTGTTAAATCATTTGGACCATCCCGCTCAAGAAGTACGGCTGCTCGTTCGTCCGACAGACCCTTGAAAACAGAAACAGCAATTAAAATAAAACAAAAAAATCACTCGAATACCATAGCTGGACTTGTTCCATATCTTCGATAAACTTCATTGATTGAAACTTTATGTTCATCCTAACAAATAAATTTCAATAAGAAAACAAAAATGATAAGTAGCTATTGAAACAAACCAAATCGATTTCATGTTTAAGTGCTTCTAAATTTTTTCGTGTTGTTAGTTTTTCACGAAACTACATAAAATACCAAAAAGAAAAAAATCGTAAATAGAAAAAAAGTTTGTTTTACTATACCATGATTTCAGCTTATAATTTGTTGCTAACTGTATTGTATTTATTTTTCATGAGAAAAAGAGTCAAACTTGATCAAGCATATCTGTTAATCGAAGGAGAAAGAAAAAGGAATATATTATTATCTGTACGAATACTTCAATCAATATTTTACCTTTACAATCAGCTGCGCAAATTTTTCTTATCGTTCTTATAGATGAATCGAGCAATTCGTATTTTTCCTCCTTACTTTTTTTACACGTAAAAATCAATTTTAACAAATCGCTTTTCTTTTCTCGTTAATGACTCTTTCAAACACACACACACACACACACACACACACATATATATATATGTTTTATCCTTTAGATAGTTTGGTTATCTGTGCAAATATTTATTCAAATATATATTTTTATTGAATACTATTGACACAGTTTTATCAAACCTCTTTCAACATTATAGAAAATAATAGAACAAGAAAATTACGATGATAATAGAAGAAAATTTTTTTCTTAAGTTTATTTTTCTTATAAACTGCTTATTGTTGTTTCTCGGATCAAATCAAGAAGAAATATTAATCAATGATTTCTATAGAGGCACACGTATAACAAATACTAATCACAATCGCTCTTTTCTTTTCATTCCCCTCCTTCATAAGAAAAACAAACGGATGAAAGATGGATCACTGATAAATATCAAACGAGGAATTTTCAGCTCGATTGTGCTTTTCATGTCAAATGAAACAAGAAATAAAATCATTTTCATTTTCAATAATATATATGAAAGATATATTTATAAGCTATAATATTAGAGTCGTCATTTTCCTATCGAATTATATCGTTTTGTTTAATAGAATTCATTCTTGTGTCAAAAATAAAAATCATTTTACATGGAAGGTGCCGAAAATTCAAAAATTGAGCAAAATTGTTCTTTCAATTTAACATATTCTTGGATAGGAGCTAGCAAAACTGTTCAAGAAAAATAGTCCTTAAACTGTTTGACATGTTTTCCCAAGAAAAAAGACGAATAAAAAAGGGCACTTTTTGAGCACCAAATTCGCTAATATTTGAGAAATCAGGGTCTAGTTTTTTGAATTTCATTCCTACAATTTCAAAAGTTTACTTTCGTTATTCAGCGGGAAAGATTGAGTATAGAAACTCGGTTTGAAGGCTTGTCAATCACAATGTGGTGAATATGAAGTTGCACCAAAAGTTACGATATGTGGATATCGTTGATGTAGCTTGTAAAGCTATCTAGTTTTTTTAGCAATGTTTGAAATTACACTTACGTTAGTATCTTATAAGAATCACCTCAGATAGGACAAACAACGTATGCATCGCCTTTTTGAACAAATATTCCTTTGTTTCCAAAAAAATGCAATTTTCTCCTAGCCGACGTAATCCTATAATAATTTAGCTCATATTTAGGGACTTTTTACCATTAGTTTTTCATTTCTATGTAAAATGAATATAATATTCGAAATCAGCTAGAACAACTGAATCATACAGCTGAGTTTTAGAAGAATTTTCCTCCGAAAAGAAACGTAAACTGTGTCCCACCTCAACCCTATTGTTTAGAAAAATTTTGACTGAGGTGAGTCAGACGGAAACAAGTAGATATCAGGATTCCCGGAATTTTTATAGGATTTCGAACAGAGACCGAAACGAATTACAAAAGTGCCATTCAATTCAATTCGGCTTTTCAGGACCTGGATTCTGATTCGATTCGAGTTTTCTGGTGTTTCAAAATTGTAATTCGATTCGATTCGGCTAAAAACGCGAAAAAATCAATTCGATTCGATTCGGCTAAAAACGCGAAAAAATCAATTCGATTCGATTCGACTCAAATTGGGTTTAAAAAACATGGTATTCACTATTACATAGTATTGCTGTTTTCAGACTGTCATCTTCTTAGAATGAGAATAGTCTGTTGATCTTCTATAGAAATACGTTGAATAAGTATAATTTATGAATATGTACATAACAGAGCGAAACGGGACGGTGAATCGGGGCGCGGTGGGGAAAAATATGACGGGGCAGAGCGGGGCCGGTGTTAAGGTAAATCCCCCAATTATCCACGCCATAAATTTTCATAAAATAAATGCTCATGTAGACATACAGAATCAATTCTAATAATCGATGTACACTTATATATGTACATTTTATCTTAGATTTCCCTGTATTACGAGGTTTTATCTTGTCAATACTTTCAAATCTAATTGAATGAGCAATCATTGGCGACAAATCTTTCTGATGGCTGATCACAGAATACAAAACAAAATAAATCAATCTTGGTCTCTTTATTCTCAAGTTTTGTGCTAATAATATATAAATCAGTTATCTTTCGCAATATGTGGTCAAATAAATCATATAATAAAGAAATAAAAATATCTTATAAAGATTAGGTTGGACTCTAAATAAAAATCGTTTTCTAGAAAACCAACGAAATGGACTTCTGAGCATTCCAAAACTCAAATAGGTTGCCAGACTAGGAGTGATGACGTTAAATTAAGAAAAATTTATCAAGTCGAAAAAATATTTTTAAGAATTTAAATTTAAGATAAACTGAATTTCTCAAAAGTTAAATTCAATTTAAGTATAAATTGTGAGATAAGGAAAATTTAAATTTAAAATAAATTTAAATATTGAAAAATTAAATTTATTTTAAAATAAAATTCATAGAAACTTGAATTTAACATAAATAAACAGTAAATTGGCACCTCTATTTCAGACTGATTCCGAAAAACTGAATATGTTTCTGGACTGATCTCGGATAACTTTAAAAAGTTTTAGAAGGAAAAAATAGAGCTTTGAGTTACGGAAACTTTCAAAGAATTTTCATACAGCGACAAACCCGGAAACACTGAAAGGTTTTCTAAAAAGTGACAGTGCCTTTGGATCTTAGGAAACAGATCACGTTTCCCGCAAAGCTTTCAGCGTTTCCAGGTTTGTCACTGTATGAAACGCTTTTAAGGTTTCCGAAGCTCGAAAACACTTTTTTTTTCTTACGAGAACCTCTTAAAGATATTCCATATCACTCAAGAAACTTATTGAAGTTTTTGGAATCAGTCTGGAAATCTATTTTCCTGGGTTTCCGCGAAAATGATTTTTATTTAGAGTGTACCCATTGAAGAAACAAAAGTAGAGCTTGAGTAAAGTCAGGCAAAAAAATTAAGTTTCGGAGCAAGGCGGGGAAAGCTTTTCACGGGCGTGGCGGGGAAGAGAAAAATATTTTAAGATCGGATGGGGCAAGGCGGGGCAGGGAACGAAAAATCCTCCCCGTTTCGGCCTCTGGTACAGAAGAATTATTCATTTTTTTCAAGAAAGAGTACATAAAATATAAATTAATGAACACATCAAAGTAGACTAATTAAATAAGTTTATTTTCTATAGAACGAAGAAAAATAATGTCATTTACTGTATACGGATCTATATTTACAGTTTACCGTAGCCATACTTAATAAACAAAGAGGTTGATATTAACACCCCAATCGCACTGGAAATGTGAATCAAATTAAAGTCGTATTAAGCAATCTAATTGATACACCAAGAGTTAAATCACCTCTAAAAGATTACTTAACTCTTAATGCACCAATAACATGGCTTAATTCAATTATAATGTTAATTTACTTCTCAATGTGATTGGGGCCTGAATTGACTAAAGAAAAAAAGAAGGAAAGAAAGATGGAATGTTCGTTGTAAGTGAGCATTTCTTACATCAATCAGAATGCACTTGAACATGACAACGATATGAACAGAACAATGATGACCATTAAATAAGCGCGACTGATAGAAACAAAGAAAGAGAAACAATGGACGTCCTTTTTCATTCGTCATCTCTTATACTAGTCAACTCCCCTCGACCATAATACCAAAACAAAGAGAATGATATTGAGTAGCCGAATGAAACTGAAAAAAAATGAATCGATTTGATTCGACCTCTTTTCTAGAAGTATCATTCGATTCGATTCGACTTTTTTCAATTTTGTTTTTATTCATTTCCACGTTGATCAAAACGGACTCGTTTACGGTCTGTTTATCGACGGTAAACGATGTCAAAACGGTATATTTACGGCAGTAAATAGGCTGTATTTGCCCGTAATACCTGGCACAGTAATGCGACACCACAAACGGGACTGAATTTTCATGATTTACGGCTGTTTGTGCTCCGTACCCTCATGATCATACAGTTCGTATTACTGCGCCAGATATTACGGCAAACTTTCGCCCGGAAAATAGTCGTAAAGTAACCGTGAACGGCCGTATACGGACCGTACTGTTCGACCTGGGTTCGATTCGATTCGGCGGTTTCGAAGTTCCATTCGGAGTCGATTCGATTCGATCTCGGTCTCTGATTCGGAATCCCCCTTGACTTACATTGATGTAGTGCATAATCTTGTACTGCCGATATCATGTTTTTGATGCTGCTTGTCATCTTTTTTTCAGAAATGTAGGCATATTTGCATAATATCCGAGCTTATGAAAGATATCGATAACGTCTCTGACACGTCGATCCACAATCATATGTGCACAGTGGCGAAACCAGGATTTTGGTCCAGGGCGGGGGGAGGGGACTCAGTAATGTACTGTAGCCGGGCCGGGTCTAAAAAAAACGTCGGGTTGGACTGAGGAATTTTCAGAAAACCAACACCCCACCGATCAGCTAGTGACATCTAGAAGAAACATGAAAACGTCAGATATCATTGTCGATTGAGGTCATACTCATAAGAATGATTCCGATAGCGGAACCCTATCGGAATCTTATCAGATATAGTATGGATTTCATTAAACCGATGAAATTCTATCGATATCCGGGTGTGGGAACTACAATCGGAACCCTAGTGTTGGAATCCGATAGGTCCCAGTGGCGGAATTTAACGGAATCCAACATACGCAATCGCCCTATGTATTTTGTTAGCACTATATGGTTATTCGTTAGTGATTAAGAAAATTTTTTTTTCTGTCGGATCCGTTAGTAGGTCCGTGACCAGGAATCTGATCGGGTTATTACTCACTAATATATTCAATAGTCACGACGAGTCACCTAACCAAACCCACAAACACCATTGTTCTACTTATATGTTCAAGAAACTTCGCTGAGTGTGCTAGGCTAGGGTGTAACAATACCATTTGGAGACACATAAAGATTGCCAATTTTCACAATGAAAACCTACCAATACCAACCAATACTTTGCGTTAGTTATAACCAGCGAGGTTAGCTCTATCTGATAGGAGTATATAAAATACTAATACCAACAGAGAAAATCCACAGTATTGTTGAGTATTGATGAGTTTTCGTGAAAATTATCGTTTTTTCACCAATATTCACCAATACTGTGGATTTTCTCTATTGGTATTAGTATTTTATATACTCCTATCAGATAGAGCTAACTTCGCTGGTTATAACTAACGCAAAGTATTGGTTGGTATTGGTAGATTTTCATTGTGAAAATTGACAATCTTTATGTGTCTCCAAATGGTATTGTTACATCCCTAGTGCTAGCTACTTTATATAACTGATCTATTACCACCTTAAATTTGCATGAATCATCGTAAGTATCCATTCTCACATACTTCTACATGTTCATTAATTCTTACTTTTTGCTCTAGCTCAGTTCTTCATCATCTTTTCTACCACAAAAACGTAGTTTTTTATGTTATCTATTATTGATTGTAGCTATTCATTAATATCTCAGCTGAATTCACTTCTGTTTTATATTCTAGTCCTCAATTCAGCAATTACAGCATAATTATACCTATGTTTTAACCGACAATGACTGGTTTCAAGCTAGAGAAACAGAATGTTAAAAGAAAATTTGGAACAAACCATTTTGAAAACGTGTGAAAAGCCGAGGTTAACCACAGAATCATGATGGGATGCATTCTTCTGAATTAAAGATGATAAAATAATATTATACCATTTTTACAATGTATTAAATGTTTTTCAATTTTTTCTTATGAAGTTNAAAATAGAAGAAACAATTCACAAAGCAGTAGTGTGAATAAGCTGCCATGACTAGTTTCGACCTTGCTAAAGGGTCTCATCAGATGGCTTGAATTATCTTGAATTATTCTTAATCGAAAATTCAAAACAAATTCCAAAATCTTCAAGAAATAATAAAATTGTTAAATTATATAAAATAATATAAAATAACAATAATATAATAGAAGAAACAATTCACAAAGAAGTAGTGTGAATAAGCTGCCATGATCTAGATTTCGACGTTGCTAAAGGGTCTCATCAGATGGCTTAATTAAATTAAAGAGAATCTCGATTGAACACATGACACGACCGGTTTCGTCGTTGCTTAGGGGACTCATCAGGTATGTTCTCAACCGATAATTACATAAAAGTTAAAAACTCTTCAATAAAAATTCAGAAGAAGTTTAAAACAAAAACATAATAACGAGAAAAACTTTTCTTTTCTCGAAGCATTCTCATCATTTGCATGATGATGCTGCATTGCTTATGATCAAATGATCACCAGCATGAACATGACTGTGGAATAACACTCTACACACTTTCATATAAGCATAGAAAAGAAGTGCCTGAAGCTGGGAACGATCCAGTGACCTTCGGATAACATGTCCGATGCTCTACCAACTGAGAAATCCAGACGCTCGCAATTAAGCTTGTCTACTTCCATGTATATATTTATTTTCGTGCATGTACACCGGATATAATTCTGGGAATTTAAAATTTTTGAGAAAAATCGAGATCGACACGACGCGTGTCGTCCTTTCTCGAGGGATTCATTAGGAATCTTCGAATTTATATTATTATATAAAGTAAGGACTCATTCAAATAAAATTCAAATAAAATTCGAAGAAGTTAATACTTAAACATAATAACAAAAAAAACTAAATTTTTGAAGAAGGGTGTGTATTAGTATAAAAAATTAAAACCAGTAGAAAGATTATCGACCATGCCAATTGGTCACATCAGGTAGTTAAACCACTGAATCAAAAATTTAATTGAAACAAAAATTCTGAAGAATTTCCCCCCATATTTAAATTCGAAAGCAGAGATATCTTGTAATCCTAATATAGTGTGTATTAGTTTAAAAGAAGTCCTGGTAGAATCGATTCGATTAAAAAATTCAATTTCTTGGTAGATATTAAATTCTGCTAGGTCAGTTGTTCATTCCTTGAATTTTATACTAGAAAAATTGCAAATTTTGGTGAAATCTCATCAACTGTTGAATGATACTCTGGTACAACGCTCGGACAGCCCTTCGGGCTGCCTCGCTCTCTCTTTTGTTCTTCTTTTCTTTGATTGAAAAATCATCTATATTCGAAAGAAACAACAAACTCGTCTATCTCGATACCCGTCTATCTCTGGGGGGCATGGCTTGGTGTGGGTGCTTGGGAAAGGGTGTGGGTGCGGATGAAAGAAGAGGAACAGCACACCCACATCCACACCATAGTGCAGCTCGAAGTGCTTTATTTTGTATGATCTGTATTCGGTTCCATACATTTTGATCAGCAGTTAATAGTACCGGGTAACCATATATGATGATTGAGCGTGCTATTGATTTGAAGATGTTGATCATTGTTCTGCTGTTGGGTTCGTATGCTGTTCTCGATAGATATCGAAGTAGACCGATCNTTTTTTTCATAGAATTTTTTCGAGTATGTCTTGAAGATGTTTCTTCGATGTAATGTCATTTTTTTGGGTAGCTGTTTGGATGGATTGTTTTAGTAATGTTGTTGCATAATCCTTAATTTTTGGAATATTACTAATTTTGTGGATGTAGTCAACTGATGTGTAAATTGGTAGACCTAGTGCAGCTCGAAGTGCTTTATTTTGTATGATCTGTATTCGGTTCCATACATTTTGATCAGCAGTTAATAGTACTGGGTAACCATATATAATGATTGATCGTGCTATTGATTTGAAGATGTTGATCATCGTCCTGCTGTTGGGTTCGTATGCTGTTCTCGATAGATACCGAAGTAGACCGATCCGAGGAGCAATCTTGGTTTCGATATGATCGAGATGTCGTCGCCAATTTAATTGTTTGTCTATAATGACACCCAAGTATCTTGTATGATCCAGTGGTTTAATAATTGTATTATCAACTTTAACTTCCACTGGATGTTTATACCTCTTCCTTGGGTGAATGGTGAAGTGGATCATTTCTGTTTTAGTTGGCTGCAATTTCAATTTCCATGACTTGCACCAACTTTCGAATGCATCTACGGATTGTTGTAATCTGGATGATAGATATGTCATGGTGTTCGATGACGTCCAGAGTGCTGTATCGTCAGCGAATAGTCCATGTTCTGTATGAGTCGGTACATCATTCATCGAATCTGCCGTATATATAATATATAGTAGTGGTGATAATGGAGATCCTTGTGGTGTACCGCTCTTTAAGTTGAATTGTCTGGATAGGACATTTTCAATTTCGATTGATGCAGTTCGATTTTTAAGAAATGATGTTAGGTAGTTGGTGATGTACTTCGGAAGTCGAAGATCATTTAATTTGTATATCAGACCGTCGTGCCATACTGAATCGAATGCAGCTTTGATATCGAATAGAATAACCGCTGAATGTCTTCGAGCACATCGAAGTTGATTCTGAGCGTATCGTTCTAATCGCAGGATGTTGTAGATTGTGCTTTTTCCTGGTCTAAAGCCTGCTTGGTGTTCTGGTAAGATGTTTCTTCTTTCGAGTTCAAGCATTAGCCGTTGTTTGATTATTTTCTCCAATAGTTTGCCTAAACAACTAAGGAGACTAATCGGTCGATAACTAGACGGATGTTGCTTGTCTTTCTTCGGTTTTAGGATAAGTATGATGTAGGCCGTTTTCCACTTGGTTGGTATATAACCTTGCTTCAGAATTTGATTGAACAACTTAGTTAAATGTTGAATAAGTAGTTCTGANGCTCTTTAAGTTGAATTGTCTGGATAGGACATTTTCAATTTCGATTGATGCAGTTCGATCTTTGAGAAACGATGTTAAGTAGTTGATGATGTACTTGGGAAGTCGAAGATCGTTTAATTTGTATATAAGACCGTCATGCCATACTGAATCGAATGCAGCTTTGATATCGAATAGAATTACCGCTGAGTGTCTTCGAGCACATCGAAGTTGATTCTGGGCGTATCGTTCTAATCGCAGGATGTTGTAAATTGTGCTTTTTCCTGGTCTAAAGCCGGCTTGATGTTCTGGTAAGATGTTTCTTCGTTCGAGTTCAAGCATTAATCGTTGTTTGATTATTTTCTCTAGTAGTTTGCCTAAGCAACTAAGGAGACTAATCGGTCGATAACTAGATGGATGTTGCTTGTCTTTCTTCGGTTTGAGGATAAGTATGATGTTGGCCGTTTTCCACTTCGTTGGAATATAACCTTGCTTCAGAATTTGATTGAACAGCTTAGTTAAATGCTGAATAAGTAATTCTGAAGAATTTTTTAAACATCTATTATGTATGTTGTCTGGCCCAGCGGAGCTATTACGAAGTTGTTTGATATGATATTTAACTTCTTCTATTGTAATTTGCTTCCACTTGGGTGTGTTTAACGAGGTTATTCTTTTGTTCTTTAAGTTGTTTGCTTGGCTTGTTACTTGATCATGGAATGGCAGTGTATCATCAGTGTAAGAGTAGACATCATTCTCGAAGTAATCCGCAAATAAGTCTGCTTTTTCTTTATCTGATGTTGCTGTCGTGTTGTTGTAGGTCATGCTGCTTGTAAAAGTTTGCTTGATCCTTTTGCAATGGAACTTACGAACTGTAAGCCAAACCTTGTCTGAAAACATTTTTTTATGACATAAGGATGACATTAACTTGTTAATGTTGTCTCTTCTGTCATTTCTAAGTGAGTTGGTTAATAAGATTTTGGAGTTGTAATATTGACGTTTGTCTATATTGTCTCCGGTCCTCTTCCATCTTCGGTATGTTTGATGTTTCATTGTAATCAAGCTCTTCGATGCTTCACTTAATGCATAGCTTTTACTTGTTGGTGTAGACGCTGGAACAGCTTCTTGAGTTGCTAACATTATGCTGTTGGTAATGAATGTTGAATGTTCTTCTATGTTTAATGCTGCATTTAACCTTGTATCATTATTCCATAGCATTAGTTGTTGATCTAATTTGGATCTGAACTTTGTCCACTTTGCTGCTTTGAAATTAAGTGATAATCTTGGAGAAGTTGGTTTTGGTTCAGCTCCGATTTGAATATCGAATGTTAATGGTTTGTGTCCATTTATTGTGCCGATGGTTGGGTGTGCTTCAACATTTGTAATGAATGATAGGAGTGGTTGACTTCCTAGTATCCAATCCAATTTGGCTTCATATTCATTTTTTTCAAATGTTGTACTATCATCGTCGACACAATCGATAATACCTTCATTAAGTAGTTGTTGCAGCTGTTTTCCTCTTGCATTTGTTTTTGTTGATCCCATTTCAGATAATGTTGCGTTGAGATCACCTACGATAATGCAGTTGTTGTTGATGTTGTATAGTTCTTCGAAGATATTCATATCGATCTTAGCTGTTGGTGCAACATAGATTGAAGATATCAATATCGTTTTATATAATAACGTTTCAATTTGAACTGCTATTATTTCGTTCTTGTGTGATGTTTTATTGATGATTTCTCGACATTTGATGTGTTCTTTGACTGCTAGTAATACTCCACCACCAGGCTTTCCTACTCGGTCATTTCTGAAGATGTTGTAACCCAAGAGAGAGAACGGTCGTTCACTCTTCAGATTAGTTTCATTTACAGAGATGACGTCATAATTGGAGAATCTGGCTAGGAGTTCAACTTTGTGTTTTGTAATTGAGTTGATATTAACGTGACAGATACTAATCATTGATCGTGTCTGTTTTACGATCTTTGGTGTCCATTATCGTCGAGTCCTGTGAACTGTCGAGTGGTCGAATTCTTTTTGATGATTTTGCTGTTGGCTTTAGTTTAGGTGTTGGTTTTTTAATACTATCATTGGTAGTGATAGATGATTGTGTCGGTGTATCAGTTGTAATTGCGGTCGTTGTTGGTTTTGCTGTTGTTGCAGCAGATGTAGTGGTTGGTTTAGGTGTTGGTTTATTTGGGTTGGTGGTTAATGTTGTAGGTTGTTTTTTGTTTTTTGGCTTCACTATTTGAACATCGTCATCACTATCCGAAATTGATGATGATGATGATGATAGTGATGATGTTGCATCGTCGTTGATTAAGGTTTCAACTGATGAAATAGTTTCTTCGATTTTTTTAATCTTCTGTTGTAGAGATTTAAATAATCTTTTTGTTGTTTCTTCGATGATTTTTTCCATCTTACTGGTAAGTAGATTGATAAGTTCATCGAGGATATCGTTTTGTAATAAACCTTGTTGACGTTGATATATGTTTGGTAATGAAGGAAATTCATTGCTATCATGTAGTAATGGTGATGTGGTTGTCGGGCTGCTAGTGGACGAATATTGATTAATTAAATTCAACATTCGCTTTTCTTGTTCTAAAAAGTTAGGACATTCATTAGCAGTTGCCAAATGTTTACCTTTACAATTGTTGCATTTAATTGCATCAATTGCAGCAGTGCATTGGTCGATACGGTGGTTATCACCGCATTTAGCACATATTTGCTGTTTGGTTTTGCAGTACTTTGCTACATGGTTGTATTGAAGACAGATGTAACATTGTACTGGCTTTTTGTTTTGTGATGCAGCTTCAGCATTAAAGTGCATCGAATCCACTTGTAATCCTGTGTGGATGAATGTGTTTCGATTGTTTGCATCTTTAAATGTGACTTTAATGGTGCTTGTTGGTATATTACCTTCTTTTCGGTTTAATCGAGTAACATTAACAACATCGAGACCAACTTTCGTTAGTGCATCGGTTATTCGATTGTCCGGTATTTCAAGGTCTACTCTCTTAACGAAGGCGACCATTTCTGTATCCTTAATTCGTTGGATCGAACGAGGAACAAATATTTTGGCTGCTTGTTGACCGTTAGCTGCAAGTATTATTGTAAATTCATTTAACAGGCGGTTAAATGAGCTGACATCACTTGCATATAATGTGAATAATCCAGCGCGACTAAGTTGTATGTCGTGGATTTTAACATCATTTAAGTGTTGNTTTAATAGATCATTAAGTTGGAGCTTGCTGATCTTGACTCCCTCTATAATGAGGGGGGCAATGGTGAATTTTGGTTGGCTGGATTTTGATTGGCTGGAATTTCCAACCAATGATGGTCGTCCGACTTGTGAATGACCATTTTTATCAGCTGTTGTATAATTTTGGTTAATTTGTTTGTCGAGGTTTTGGTTCCGCTGCTTACCACCGGCAACCCCACCTCCTCTTTTCGGAGGCATTTCCGAAAACCACCTGAAAAGTGTCTGTGAGTGCTGACTCAGACACGGAAGAAAGAAATTCTCAAAACAGACTTAAAAAAAGAGGTTTTTGAGAAAAATGAAGAAAAAAAAGAAGATCAGAAAAGACGGGGGCACTAAGTGCAAAATACGGAAAACTAAAATGCGACTGATCGCTAGCTAGTCAGAGAGACGAATTTTTTTTTTAGATAGTTGATCCAAAGCAATCTGTCATCCATTAGTTTTAATTTTTTGAAGTACACATAGTACTCGGATTTAAATCCGATGTTTCCACATTTATTTCTCATTAAACGAGGTAAAAATAAAATATAACTTTTGTATGAAAGAAAATTCTTCTTTATTCGGGTATTGATGCTCGAAAAGAATCATGTGGTTTGCAACGTGTTGATCGTCATATAAGCCATTTAGAATATAAATCACGTTCTTTTCATTTAATACTTGGTCGAGATGTCAATTATTTTGAATTAGATTTTGAATTAGTATGTTATGAAACTCTTTAATCTATATGAATGCAACTTCTTTTAGGAATTTGCACATTTCTGGTGATATATATTATATTGCCCATTATTTTCCATGTACATATTCATATTTAAAAGATGATTTAGAATATTTACCACGAACATGTTCACATGATGTATTTCGTCGAGAAATTTTATGCAAATCATAAGCACAGAATTCATGTTTGTTAATTAAACTTACAAATGTAAATTGGAAATTATATGAATATATTTTTTTCTTTGAAAGTTTCTGGTTTTTTTAGCTGCACATGTAAATAATAAAAAGTGAAAAGGGATATGCAATTTTTTTATAATAAATCATCAATATTAATAGCTATCGAGTTCGGGTTTTTACCTTTCGATAGTCCTTCTGATTAGCTACAAAAGCAGGCATTTGGGAAACCTCAAAACTACTGGTCATCTGAGACATATCTAGGCAATTTGATTTCTGGGTGCAGTTTTTGTGCATTTTGAGACCTTTTTCAGGTAATGTTTCGTTAGAAAACTACGATTTGGTTCAAAACTAATATCAGATTCAGAATCACCGTTAAAAACTGAGTCGATTTATATATGTTGTGAATAATTCTGGGAAAAATATTTTTTTCAAAACAAAATCCCTGTACTCCCCCTCAGGGATGGTCTGGTCAATAATGACAATTTTTTTGATAACTCAGCCATTTCTTGATGGATCCTTTTCATCTTCGAACTCGACTGAGACATTGATGAGGCTGAACTGTGTAGAAACTTTCATCACGATCTGACTCCTTTCGAAAGTTATCGTGTAAACGGTCGCACGGACATACCGACCGATTCTAGAGTGTACTCACTTTTTGAGTACACAAAAATTATTGATAATATTTGAATATTCTGTTTTCTATCGTCTACAAGACAATGAATTATAAAATGCAGTTTTAAGATATTTTGCTTTCGTGTGGTCCCTGTGTGTCTGAGTTATAGTGCTAGGGACCAATTCCGAGTAAGAAGTTCTATCACAAATATTGGCTCATGCTATTCGCGTGATGCAGCGCAGTAACTGTAGTTTCTACAAGAAATTTCAATACGTCGCAGTTTTTTAATAAAACTGATGAAATGAGTCTTCATGATGATAACGATGAGACGGTTAATCAGAGAGTATGCCTACACATATATCCTGAAAAAGTTGCTCTATCCATGGTGTTCGTTTACCATCTCGAGGAAAAAGTCTTCTGCGATATTTTACATGACGAAGCAAGATACGTTAGTATTTTTTAATTGTTTGACCTGTATCCTTTTTTTTTGAGGATGTTTGATTTACTGCATCTATCTCAGATTACTATGTCATTCACTTATATTGAAATAGATATAAGAAAAGTTTCAGCCTAATGCACAGTTGCTTTTTCGAGAAAACTCACTATTCAGTACTAAAACGGGGATTTATTTTCATAGCTTCATAACTCGTTCTTAAGCAACTTGTATTTGAACTAGAGAAGTAGCATTTTAATTTTACTTTAAAGTAAAATGAGACTTTAAAAAAAAAGATTATTTTTGTCATATTATGACAAAATTCAAATAGGAAAGTCATTTTTTTAGAATTAATTTGTTTTTGAAAAAACTTTATTTTTATCCTTAAATGTTAAGTGACAATCCTTGTGTGAACCAATTGAGAACACATGACTTCTATCAATCATCCTACTTTAGGCGATTTCGCCATAAAATCTTCTGTACATCGACTTGGAAGACTTCGTGATATTTTGGCAAAATTTATAACTCAGTCAGCTCATTTTTTGAACAGATATTAACATCAAAAAGACATTGATTATATTATATGTACGAAGATTTGTTAAGGCATCATCGTGTATGAATCAAGCCAATAAACAGTGAATTATTGGTGAAATATGCACTCTATACAATGATGTAAACTGAATATTTTATGTTACATTGTACGAATCTTGATAAATCTTTTAGTATATGAAAAAAGGGAGTCACTGAGGACATTCGTATTTTTCTCATCTTATCCTTAGTCGATGCTTGTTCTTTCCACTTCAGCGTCAGCGCGTGGCAATGCAGTATTCATATTATTTTCTTTTCTTTTCTTCCCTCTCTCGCTGCATCGCTTTTCTTTACAAAAAAAATATTTCTTTCTTTTCTTTCTTCTGATTCGCATTGGTGTACGTTTGACGCGTCCAAAATCCGTGTTCCTCTGATAGATTACGACGAGCTTCTTTCTTTTATTAGTTACGTGTTTGTTCGACTAGAGAAAAACCGTGTTGTTTTTCAAGTTTGATGATAGAAGAAATCGTTGATGAAGTTCCAACTAGTGCTATATCCTCTCAGTCTATGATTGCTGTACGAAAGTCGAAAAGAATTTTGTCGAATTGTCGAATTTGTGGTGATTCTGCTGTTCATATAAATTATGGTGTCATTTCATGTGCTTCATGTAAAATGTTCTTTTATCGCAATATCAATGTTGAACAACGAGTGAGTTCAAATGAATACATGTTATTTTTCTTAATGTTGACTTGTTCAGGAAACACTAAAATGTGATTTTAATGATAATTGTGAAATCAATATTTATAATCGTCACATATGTTCTTTCTGTCGGCTTGAGAAATGTTTTGCAATGGGAATGCAAAGGGAATTGATTCGTGGTTCGAGATCAACAAAAAATAGAAAGAAGAATAGACCGACGACAACACGACCGCTCCTAGTGAGACAAGATAAAAAAGAACAGCCGCAACAGGTGAGACTTGTTTACACTTTGGAAACTCTATGAAACAATTGAACATAGATAATAATTGAGTTTTCTTATTTTCCTAGTTTCCTACATTGAATCTGTTGCAATCAGATGTATCGACATTGAATGCCGATCAATGGAATCTTCTTTCGAATTTAATTCATTGTTACGACGAACACGGTGGACTTCCGTACGCTCAACATTTTATCAAAGAACAAAATAGTTTACCTCTCAAATGTCGCTTCAAATGTGCGGCGATCGGAGAATTTTTTCGACAAATGTTACACGAAGGTCAATTGATCTATGAAAAAAACGGCGACTTCCTTTCGTTATCTTCACAGGATCGTTCAACTTTAATTCACACCACAGTCAAACATACGTCATGTTTTGGTGGAACATTTATTTTATATCAAACTCAATTAATGGACTATGAGAGTTTCTTTCAATCCGGTATCATTCTCTTCGGCTTACCTGCAATGGTTAGTGCGAAACTTCTCTCTGATTTGTTTGATTCCGACATGACACTTATCAAATTAGTAATTTCAATACTTGCCTTTTCAACAATCGACTATGTCGTTTACGAGAATACGGCTTCAGTCGAAATGAAAAAATTTATTGAAATCATTCATGTCCAAGATATGTACACCGACTTATCATGGCGATATTTACTCTATAAATACGGGCATACTGAAGCTGTCCTACGTTTTTCGAATCTAATTCGATGTATTTTCAATGCTAATTCAGCTATCATTCAAGCTACCGCATTAGACGAATTTCCAGCAATTATAGATTATGTTGTTAAACGAACTGAACGCATACTCGTTACCGATCGGTAATTCATTTTTTTCTAGTGATGTATTTTTGCGATGTTGAAAAACAAAAATTGTGTTTTGGAATAAAGATTCAATTCATTTTTCTTTTTGTACATTATAACATGATCACAAACGATACTACCCATATCGTCTTTCTGTCATTTGGATTAACCCGTACGATCATGGCTCATTTAAATATCTCAGTTCGTACGCTTCAAGTGTGCGTCACAATGACAAAACAAAACATTTATTGATTTTTAAATTCTTTTTTACTAATAAAATTTTATTTTATTTTATTTGAGTTCATTCATTTTATTTATACGAAACTAAAAGACAGTTTAGCTCATTCGAGATGATGCGATTGTTCTAGAAGTTAACTTAAATAGTTTGATTTTCGTCTACACGTAAGAACATTGATTGTTTCAGTTGTTTTGCGTTTCCGTATTTGTATATTTTATGTTGAACTTTTCTCTCTATGTTAAATGTATTTCGCGGTTGGAACGAAATTTCTACTAGCTTTGTTTTACATTCTTTCGTGTTACGTGCTGAAACGCAAGTAGAACTTTGGCATTAGTTTTATACTATTTGAGAGTAAAACACACTGAGGGATTTTACATTAATCAAATAAAAAATCGTATTCTTGATAAAAATGGATAATGAGTGAAGAAGCATGCAGCATAATGTCGCTCATGTGTTGAGTGAGATTAATTAAAATATAGACACTTGTGCGGGCTCTATATTAAATAGATAAACGCAAACAGGAAACAAGCAACACCATGATTCAAATTTAACAATAAAAGCAAAAGATTGAGAAAACAGCTTTAAAGTAACAAGATGGTAATATATTCGCATAGGAGCTAACCAATAAACGATGCTTTATTAGATCGTTCTTTTTTTAGTCGATCTAGAAAATTTCATAGGTTTTCTTGTATTATAATTTTCAAGCTCGTAAAAACATCTAGATAGGTTAGGTCGTATCGCGAAATGACACCTGAAATAATTCAGAACGTAATTTCAACAAGCCGAATGGAATACAAGCAACTATCAATTTTGAGTAAAAATCATAGTTTAGGAACCAAATTTGAACAATGACCGTTGTTAGCAGGGTGACCAGATCGAAAATTCAAAAATCAGACTTTTTCTTATAAAAATCAGAAAACGATCAGAAATTTTTTTAGGAATATCAGAAGTTTATCAAAAAGATCATTTTTTTGTGATATAGCGACTTTTGTATTAAGATGATGGCATTAAGTACTTCATTTTCAAAGTTTCATTACTATAAAAATGAATATTTATCAATGAATAAGCAATCTTTACGAAAAACTCTCTGTTCCCTTTAATTTTCGAGATGATGTTGCTTTTGGTAATTAATGCGCTTCGCTTTATGTCACTTCAAAATCAAACTCAACCATATTAATATCATCTATTAGATAATGCAGCTTTTATTTGTAGAATGTTTCATAAGCGAGAATCTCAAAATCAAGAAAAGGAATTTATCAAATTCTAGTGCATCGCTATAGCTGAAGTTCCCTATATAAGTCAGAAATTATCATCGGATAATTGAGAAAAGAAATTTGACTCAATAAACATCTATAATAGTAATGTATTATAATTATACTGAAGTACACCAGCAAAACAGGGATGTGAAATATTTTCGAATTCGGAAAGAAATCAAAAGAAAGTATTAAAATCAGAGTATAGTACGAAATTCGGAAAGGACTTAAAATTTCAGAATTTTTCCTTACTTTTCAGAAGATCTGGCCACCCTGGTTGTTAGATAATTTCAAGAACAATCATTCCTCTGTGACTACTTGATTCATTCAATTAATATCTCATATATATATATATATATTAGATGAATGCCAATCTTTATTTCTGAAAATACTTTTTGATGCGTCCTCAACAGTTGAGAATGCTTTCATATAGATTCCCTTTTTGCTTATAGCTGAGGTAATTCATAATGAATCGTACAGTTATCTAGTTTCGTCTGGATCGATTCATAGATTCGTACACGTTGAATACAGCCAACGTATAAGTCTACACTTTAGCGCCATGCTAGAGCATTATGAAGTGTTCCGTTTTATCAAATGCCAAATCTTATGGTACATAAATCAGCAAAAATCTCTATTATGTTTACGAATTGGAATGATCTGAATACGAAACAACAAAGAAATAGTATAGCAATACCACTTCTCTGAATATATTTGTTGGTCGCTCGCCTTTGCCTGAAATTCATTTTTTGTATAAAGAAACAAAGTAAAAAAATCAATTTCTTTCATGCTATTTGGAATATTAATCCGAAATGTCATGTATCACGTGAAAAAACATGCCAATGTGTTGAGTGTCTCATCTGTGATGACAAAGAATCTTGGCCTAATCAAAGCTCAAGATGATTTAAGACGTGAAAGTTTGCGCCATGTGAACTGTTTTTTTATCACATAATCCCTAATTCGAGACATTTGCTCGAAGCCATTCGTATTTCTTTGAGAAAGAAAACTTAATACTAAACTCGTGTTGCTTCTATCGAACCTTTCATAATCATTGTCAAAAAGGAGATTGATCTATTATTCACAATAATAGTTATTAAAATATGTGATAAAGGCGTTAACTTTCTCAGGACTTTGTATAACATCATGCAAGAAAACTAAAACGACAAAGAGCTATTGTCAAAAACATTTACCATGATTATTTAGCTTTAGTTGATATTAGTCATACACTTCTTCTTCTCTGTTAATATTTACTATAGGATTGATATACTTTTCTTATGAAAATCATGACAATTTTAAGGATAATTTTTAATAATGATTACTCAATTGGATAATTTTGACTTAAAATTTATTTTCGTTTTTTTTTTTTGTTCACTACAATTTTTATCAATACTTGAATTTCTCTATTTTGCTTTTGTGTAAATGAAGAGACAGAAAAAAGAAGAAAAAAAGATCAATAGACATATTACTAAAACGGAAAGCCCTCTGATTATCGTCAGAGGACAAAATTATGTTGAATAGAGAATACAAAGGTATGCATTCATGTTCGTCCTTGTCATAAGCAACATATCATGATCCTTCGAAATACACAGACACACACAACATGATGATGACCTTTTTTTGCTTAATATTATTGTATGTTTCTAACGAACTCCCCTCATCAATCTTATTTAATCCAATAAATCTGAGCTTGATGTTTATTACTGTTTTAATCGTCATTTTATAAGAAGAATCAAAAGAAACGAATAATGATGATAACAATATTATTCGTTCATCTCGTATTATTTTCCGTCACAACAATTCATGGACAAGAAATGCAATGTGAACTAAATAATTCATTATCGTGGACACCATGGTTTAATTTTCATAAACCAAATCCAAAAGGAGAATATGAATTACATGCTGCTATAAGAAGTCAACATCCAACTCTTGTCTGTTCCGATCCACATGCAGTTTCGGCAGTGAATCAAGCTGGCGTTGATATGAATCAAACACTCGATATGATTATAATACGATCATACGATGTCTTTTGTCTCAATGGTTACGATCCAAAATTTCAACATAAAACCTGTGACGATTATAGTGTTCGTTATTGTTGTCCGATTGTTAAAAATTTAACTAAAGAAGAAGTACGAGACTTATTCATAAGCGGCAATACGAATGCACTAGTTGATAATCCATCGAAAGCTGCACAATTGAAATGTGGCCGAGCATCGCGTGCTGCTTCATTTCAAGCGTCTGCTGGTACAAGTCTTTTGTTAACGTTACTAAATTCTATGGTTCCAAAAATAATTAACGGAGTCGAAGCACGTCCGAATAGTTGGCCTTGGCTTGTATCCATTGGTATCCAATATCGTGGTTCAACAGGTGTGTGGCAAAATCGAACACATGTATGCGGTGGTACATTAATAGATACTACACATGTGCTCACAGCTGGCCATTGTGTTGAACAAAAAATAGATGATCGTTTTGTTCCGCTGTCATCAACACATCCTTCGTTAGAATCATTTTTCATTCTACGTATTGGCGTTCATGATATTCGTGCAACACAATTGCCTGATATCTATCGTGCACGGCGCATTAGCACGCATGAAAATTTCATTTCAAGTACATTTGAAAATGACATAGCAATTATTCGACTAGATCGACCGGTAGTAGTGTCTGACTATGCATCACCGATTTGTCTGCCAGCATCGAATGTCGCGCCAGGTAGAAAAGTAACTGTTGCTGGTTGGGGTACCGTTAGTGAAACGGCACGCGTTCATTCCAATGTACTTCGACAAGCTAATATTAATGTTTTACCAACGAGCAATTGCCGAGTTTACACGGACGTTCATTATGATGGTTCGAAACAATTGTGTGCTGCAGCTTTAGATTGGTCAAAAGATACTTGGTGAAGTCTTGTCTATTATGAATTAAACAAGAATAAATTTATTTGATTTTTGTTTTAGTGCTGGCGACAGTGGCGGCCCATTAATGTATCAAGACAATGGCGTATGGTCGATAGGTGGTATTACATCTTATGGATATGGCTGTTCGAAACGTGGTTTTCCAGGTGTTTATACTCGTACGGTGCCTTATTTATCGTGGATTAAAACGAAAATGCTGAGCAATCACTAGAATAATGAACAGTTTCGTTTTCTTTTTATATATAAAATAAATTAATAAAAGAAAATAAACTAAGTGATTTCTATCTTTTGAAAATCGAGTCTTGATTTGTTTTTCTTTTTTATTATACAAGGTCACAGGAGCAATGGATTCTCTAATGTTTCGAGTCTGATTCAGTACAAAACATTCCTCACAAAAAGAAATTCTTTTCTTTTATCAACTATTAGTTTCGTAAATAAACGGCTTTCCGATTCTCATCTTATGATACTAATAGATAGATGCTAATGAAATAATAATAAGAAAAACAAAGAAACAGATTGTTGACGGTAAGTAGATTCATTTTTTTTTTATCTTAAGATAATACAATGATGAAGCATTAGACACAGTACTTCAGTTTTAGTCTTTTGTTGACATTCTTCAATAGAATTAAACGACGAATAGTTTTAAAAAAGAAAACTTCAAAATTAAACCCGTTTACCTAAAAGATTTACAAAGTAATCGACATACAAATCATTTTAACTCAACCGGTATTGGTACACAATTACGTACTATCATCTACCAATAGCTATAGAAGTAACGATGACTCCTTCTCTCACCGTTCTTTGACTTATCTGATAACGAACATCAATAAAACTATCTACAAGGCCATTTTAACATCAAACTAAAATATTTATTTTATATTCAATAAGAAATTATGTTAAGAATCGCTAATACAGTAAAATCTCCTTTACAATATGTACCATTGAAACAAATCAACATCGAATCAATAATTCGTTCATTTGCTGCCAATGTTACCATAACGCAAATATTTCGAAACGATGAATCTAAATCCATTGAAACTATTTATTCTTTTCCTATTGATGAACAGGCAGCTATCTATAAATTTACCGCTCGCATTGACGATCGCGAAATAATTGCACAATTAAAAGAAAAACGAGAATTCCAAATCGAATACAATCATGTTTTGGAACAATCACAAGGTACTTATCAATTAGAACAAGATGAACAATCACGAGCTACTTATCAATTAGAACAAGATGAACAATCACAAGATACATTTATGATTAATGTTGGTGTTTTACCTTCATCGAAAGAATGCATAATAACTATATCCTACGTTACAGAATTGGATCTCATTCAAGGTTCAATCATTCGTTTTGTTATTCCAACAACAATTGCAGCGCGATATAGTCCGAATAAAAAATCAAAATACGTTCAATCTCTGCCATATAAAATAGAAGTTCAATGTCGAATCGAAAAAATGTATGGACCAAATCAGCAACAATATATATCTCGATTATATTCTCCGTCACATCCCATTGAAATTGACCTTTCGCTACAAGATGCTTATATAGTTACATACACACAATCAAATGCCTATTTAGATCGTGACATTATTTTAGATGTACAACTCGCTGGCATACGTGCAAATACATTTATGGTTGTTGAGTCCGATGCTGCTATGGCAGCAGTAACGCCCTTCGAACAAGATTGCTATTTAACATTCGATAGTCAACAAACAAATGAATTTATTTTTCTTGTTGATTGCAGTGGATCAATGAGAGATCAAAATAAAATTGGACTAGCCCGAGATGCAATGTTTTTTTTTATTGAACATCTTCCGAAAAATTGTTATTTTAATATTATTAAATTTGGCGCAATTTATACTTGTCTTTTTAGTCAATCGACTGTTCTTTATAATAGTGTTCATATTCGCATTGCAGAAAAATTTATCAGTGAAATACAAGGAAACTTAGGTGGTACAGAAATAGTAAGTTCTCTGCTTTTTAATTATCATAAAATACTCATCGGACACGTACAGACATCAGAGAGAATTGAGATACTGTCTTAGTTTTAAATTAATCCAGAGTGACACACTCGTGAAATCTATTTTGAGCGCATAGTCTCAGATTCGGAATGATTTTTAGCTTGCACCTTTACAATGGCTTGAACGTCATCCACCTCGAGTTGGTCGTGCTCGTCAAGTATTTCTTCTAACGGATGGTCAAGTGGCAAATGTATCCGAAATATTAGAATTATGCCGTTCAATGGCAACATCAACACGAATATTTTCATTTGGCTTGGGTGGATCGCCGAGTCGATCGCTTATAAAAGGCCTTGCACGAACAACAAACGGGCGATGCATATTCATTCCACCGAATACTCGTATCGACATCTATGTTAAGGAACAATTAGAAAAGGCGATTCAACGATGTATTACAAATATTCGTATTCAATGGAATCTTGGAATTCCTATAGAAACTGTTCCAAATCGATTATCACCAGCCTATTTAAATGATCGTCTAATCATCTATGCTCTAACAAATGATCAGAAGATTGAATTAAATTCAAAATCTTCTATTGAAATTCGAAGTGACCAAAGCTACTATCGTTTAGGTATAGCTGATGCTGATCGAATAACAAATAATACTCAAATGATTGCACGTCTTGCCGCTAAAGCATTGATACTCGAATTAGAACATTGTAAAATACGCCGAAAAAATTTCAAGCAAGTACGATTCGAAAATATCGATGATCAATCTAATCGAACAAAAGAAGATTTTAAACAACGTATTATTGATTTATCCTTACGATATAACATTCTCAGTCCGTACACAACTTTTATTGGTATTGAAAAATGTCTGAATGATAGTAATAATTTACGCGAAGTACCAATACAAATATCAATGACGAATCAAAAATTTCAGTCGGCTAATTCAGAATTTGAAAACATTTTATCTGACACGCACGATGTTTATAAATATTCTTCACCAACATCTATAAATCAACGTTTTGAAGAGAAAAAAGTAGCATGCGCGGAAAGATCAAACGAGCATTCACTAATGAAACCGAGTACATTAAGCGATAATAAGTGCCAAAGTTATTATGAAGAGCATGCTAAATCTAATCGTATGCCATTGAGCACGACTGACGAAAGTAGTTCTTTCAATTCACTAAATACAAAGGAATTTCGGTCATTGGGTGGTAAAAATCGCGTACAGTATTTAATAAATAAACAACAATCGGACGGTCTTTGGAATTTCGATGCAAACAGAAAAACAATAAACGATTTAACAGGAAAACCTTTGGCCATGTTTCAATCGTCTGAAATAAATGGTAATACTCAAATCCTTGTTACAGCAATTGTTATTATATCATTTGAAGTAAAATTCATGGAGTTTCGTTCACTATGGGAAGATGCTGTAGAAAAAGCACGTCAACGTTTAATAACTCTATTAAATAATGATTGGAAACAATTAGTTACTTTATTCCGACATATTAGAGTCACATTAGGTCAATAGAAAATTTTGCTTTGTACCATAATAAAATCTGACGATACTATACATTGACTTATTTCAATGATTTATTCTTTAATACACCAGTATCGGAAGAGAAAAATCACTAGGTCGATCTTTTCTTTTCACTTACATCTGGAAAGTTGATTATCACATAGATTGATGCCATTTGTTCTGATGACATGTGCCTATTCTTAATAGACATTAACCGAACAATATGTTTTCTATCAAAATATTTTTCTCTGAAATTGTTGATATTCAATAAAAGTGAGCCATCAGCTGTTTAATGAAGTACATTAACACGTCGTTATTCTGAACAGTGAACGCTTTGACTCAGATAGCTACTTTAATATGAACATGCTTTTTCGAACCTCTTTCTATTCTGTCCCTTTTTTTCTTATAAACTACGAGTGAGCACGTTTTTTGTATAATTCGACTGCTGTACGAGGGAAGCAAAGAAATGAGTGCATTTTATAAGAAAACGTGTAGTTAATTTATAATAATAATATTTCATTACAACGTAAATTGGCTCGAATACGTATATTGGACTCCTGTCTACGTTTTACAGCACACGATACATCAGCTACCGATTAGGGGCGTAACCCGAGAAGAAAACAAATTTAGGGGAGATGAGCTTGTCTTTGGTTGCACTCCTACTCGTTATAGTAAACGGTTCTTTTTGGGAAATCCCGCTTGTGTTGACAAAAAAAGAGAGTTTACTGTAAATCTTTTTTTTTCTTCGACAATGATCTTTATAAAATCTCTACATTGATCATATAATGCTACTATTATCATTGATGATAAATAGCATCAATAATCAAGTTTGCACATGTTAAAAACTATTCTTATCAATGACGCTGTGATTAATGAAATAAATCTAAAAATACAAGTAGAAAAAGTCACGCTATTCGCTCATCTTCATAAATAGTACATTGCACATGTTTATATTAATCAATCATACGTGAAATATACGTTTGTATTGATTGAGTTGAATCGTGTTCATTAGATTTTCATTTTTGTTGTATGGCTATTGTCGTCTATGTTCTTCTTAATCGGATATTGATATGACCTTGACTACGACAAATGACAGAAAAAGTGAGGAAGCAAGTAGAGAATATGCAGATAATTGGGATCTCTGTCTTTGTCTCTCGTATTCTTTTCTTTTTTTCTTCTACAAGGTCCTTCCATGCATGATACAGCATATTGTATTGCTCTTTGTCTGTAAGCCTGGTAGCATCAACACCAAGCCTGGAGAAAAAAAGAAGAAGCCTAAAAACTGATGCCTCGATTTCTAGGCATCAATGATGATTGCTGTCTATTACTGAAGATTATGATCTTCTTCATTAGAGATAACTCAAACAAGAACGATAAGCATTCCCTAAGTCATTATAAATGATAATCAATAATACGAAAAACATTTAATTCTAATTAAAAGTTCTATTAATAATAATTCATGCTTATCGAAAACTTGTTCTATCATTTATATTTAGAAACTGATCAAATACGATGAGATACATATGTTATAGAAAATAGAAATAGAAAGCTAGTATGTATGATAACACTTTTATAGAAGTAAACGAAATCGAGAAGATATCCATAGATGTTTTCCATCGCTCTATGTTTTGTTGTTGCACGCGGATGCAATAATAGAAAAGAGAAAAATAAAGAGTGAGAAATAGCAAAATCCTTCAAGAAATCTAGGGTTTTGTTTCCATCGGGGGATCGTGTGTTTCTCATTGAATAGCGTACTCATGAGGGGAGATACAGAAGAGCATAAGAAGAAGAAAAAAAGACAGAAAGAATGGAAAAAGCAAGCTGTAGGAAAAACCTTAGGAAGAAAGAAACGAACGGCAAAAAATAAGGAAAAAAACGCAAGTAAGCATCAATCCTATATGTGCGTGTGTGCACAGCAGCGAGAAACAAAACACCGTGGTGTTACCAAAACAGCAGAGACGTTGTCGCTCTAGTGTAAGAGCGAGAATGAAGATGCTCTTTATACTAACTCTATCATCGTCATTGATATTTTTGGCATAATGGTTTTTCTTTCGTTTGTCATTGGTTCACTAGTCCGTGACGACTTATCAGTGTTGTCATACATTTATTTTTTTTAAACAATTAACTTACATCGTATTATCCTTTTCTATAGACAAGATTATATTGTGGTATGTCCTTGTTTATTTTTCTCTTTCCACACTTGACAATCGCCCGTTCGTTTCACCTTAAAACTCGATGTGTGTATATTCTTGAAACAAACAGGCTTTGCCGTAAAATGCTCTGTAAGACAAAATATAAAAATATCTCATATTTTCGTTATAACTTATTTTTATTCTGGCTGTTATGTATCTTACAATAAATTACTATCGAGGTCCATTTATAAATGCGTTCCCAGGTGTATACATACATATTTATATATATGCATATTATTTATACATCGACATTATTTAACAATGCCAATAGACGTGACATAATTGTTAAAAGAGACTAAAAGTCATCGTCTTGAAATAGAAACAGATGAGTGACTACAATTATAAACGTGTGTGTGCATTTTATTTTGTATGTAAATAGATAAAAATAATATGCTATAATTATATTGACAGAACAGCTCGGCCTAGTTTTTTGATGGGAGCGAAAGTTCGAATAATAATAAAAGTGCAGGATTATTATTATTATTATTGGTGTGAATATTAAAAATATCGATTAATTAATTTTTTTTAATAAATGAATACTTTAGCTAAAGATATAGAAGCATGTAGTCCGGCGCTGGTCATGTGGCACTTTTTTCTATTCGAGAGTGTACCTTATGAACTAGTTCAAATTGATAACATAAGCATGAAAAAAAAAATTAAATATCCACTATAGATAGACAATAAGGCGCATTATTTGCATTGAACTATTTTTATTTATTTAAAAATTTAAATGAGAAACCTGTTGTATTGAAAGAAAAAAATTTAACAAATGAAACTCACGAGCCGCAATAATAAAGTATTCTTTTATTATCATTATTTGATATTCATTTATCATTGATAAAGACGAAAAAGAAAAAAAATGTGCTAACGTGTATATAACAGTCCGTTGTCCTATAGATTTATGTAATAGATTGTTTTTTTTATGATGAGTTCGGTGTTAAACTTGATTTTTGACTTTTAAGTGAATGTCTTTCTCGTCGTACAAGCGTCACAGGTTTGTAGATGCGTTGAGCTTCTTGCCTTTCTTCAAGTGACACTTGTCGATCATCGAGCATAATGAGATGTGACAACTGACTGATCACATAATGTCTATAGTCAACATATTGTTGATAGGAGCCGCCATTGAAAAAACTGGGTGCGGCAGGATTGTTCATCATGCTTAAATATTTCAATTGAGGACAATGAGTAACTAATGTTTGAATAAATACACTTAAATTTGTTATTTGATTATGATTAATCCATAGGGTATGTAGCATATCGAAATGAGGTATTTTAACGTTTGAATTGATTCGATTTTTATCGACAATTAACGTTCGTAAATTCGGAAAATCAATAAGAAAACGAAGATCATCCAAATTATTTTCTGTCAGATCAATATGCTCGATAATGTGTTTGTCAGCTGGCAAGAATCGATCAGATATTGAATTCAAACCTTGATAAGCATAGGAAATTTTCCTTTTTGATTCATCATCATTCCTGGAATAGGAAAAGTTAGAATAATAAAAAAATTGTTAAATATTGCCTATAACTACTTTGTTTTCTTTCGATTAATTGTTGCCATTATTTTTACGCTTAATATGACAAAAATGAAAAAATGAATTCTTCGTTTTTAAAATTAAGATAACGAATATGTTTCTTATTCGTCATTTTTTCCCCTCTCTTTTAATTCTAATTTTATTTTTGTCATCATCATTATTTTTCTTTTCTTTTGCTTATTTTGTTGATCATGGCTAAACACCGAACGGTGCAATGTGCTAGACATCTAAGAGAGAAAAGAATAGGAATAAGACGAAGAAGACGCGATAGAGAGAGATGGAGAAGAAAAAAAGAGGGTTTTTCAAGATTTCCCTCCTTCGTTTATACTACGTGTATGAAAGAACGGCGCGCTGTTACGATGTATTGAGAGAAGAAAAACGTTTCATGGTAGCAGCGACAACAGAAAGAACCGGGCGACAGGAGCGTGTAATCAAACGACACATACACAGGCGCATAACGGGTGGCAATTTTCTTTGAATCATACTAAACAAGAAAAACACACACCCACAAGCACACGGTGAAGATGGCTTATCAGCAGCTGGACGCTCGTACTAATGCCAGTGTCATTGATGACTATCGAAAGTAGGTTTTGTTTCTATTCGTTCCATAAACATATACACTTGATTGATTGCCATTTATCATCATCGCTATTATTCTTATATATGCTATTGGTTAAAACGTTATTAAACAATATAGGAGTAACTATCCATAGATTGTTTATTTCACGAACGACAGAACTAAGTTATACGAGAAGAAAAAAAACATATCTTTTTTTCTATTCTTTGTTTGTTATTGCCTCTCTTGTTTTGACGGATTGCGTCTGCCCAGCTGGTAGTAGGTGGGTGTTCGATATGATGAGTAATCTATCGTTTAGTTGTCATTGATTCTTCGAGCATATCTCCTTCGTCTCCTTCGTTCTTAATAGCTCAACATTATGGATTGATACAAGTCACAACATTGCTTTTCATTTTTGTTTTATAGATCAATCATGAATCCGCCCAAACCATCCAAAGATAAAGAATCGCCCGGATCGAATTCTTCCAGTCAAGTTACTTTCGTAAGTTTAATTTAAAAAAAAAGCAGAAAAACTTTGTTTCAAGTGTAATTTTAAATTCTATTAGGCTGGTATCAAATCTGCAAGTAAAAAAGAATTGCGTGGCGGTCGTATCCGAGCCGAAGTTGTAAGTATACAAAAATTGTTAGACAAAAAAACGAGAGAGAGAGAAAACAATAACAACAAGATTGTTAATGTAGAAATCTTTCTTTATCTATTATGCTAATAATAATGAACAAGCCCAAAAACAAAAAGAAAAAGAAAACTCACGTGTCACTAGTACAATTTGTTAGTTATTTAGCTTGAGGCCTTTTCTTTTCTATTATGAGGTGTGAATGTGTCTTCGTCATTTTCCTATTTTCTGCTTCCTTTTCTGCTAAGTAAATTGTACGCCTTGTAAACCTGTATAGCGCTTAGATGGAAGTTTTCTTCGTTTTTATTTTTTATTTCTCCATGCGTGTTTTGAACGAGAAATAGGCTGTGACACAACAACAAAAATAATGATAATAGAGCAAACTCTGTGACGTACATGTATATGCTATCTGTCGTCGCTCTATTTCATCAGACTTTGATGCATCGAGAAAAGAAAAAGCAGAGGCGCAAATAACGAAGGAGGCACAAATCTGTCTTGAATTTTTTCGCTTGTTCTTTTTCTTCTCCTGTCATGAACGACGATGGAAAGAGACATTTCTTTTTGCTTTTCCTATTGAATGCTGCTCGTACTCGAATTGTCTTCTTCTCTATCTGTCTGTCTGTCTGTCGGCAAAGTATAGAGAGAGAAACCGAACGAACAAAACATTCTATTCGTCTGTCTGTTGTTGTTGATGTTGCTGGTGCCAATCCGTCGAGCAGTAATCAACTATTAAGTGTGCTGTGAGGCCATTTGCCATCTGTTTTTTAACATCGTGCGTTTATATCTTCTAAATAATAAATTAATACCAAATAGAAATCAATCGAGGATCATCTATATTATTATTATTTTTTCTCCCTCGAGTAAAGAAAACAGGCAAAGGTTTTGTGTTGTTTTTGCTCCTTCTCACAACAATGTTACGTGACATTCATCCGTTCAAATCGTTGACATCGCGAATTGCTGCCAATGCTAAACAAACTGTAAGTTAATCCTTTAAACTGAAATCATCAAAAGGTTAAACATATTGATAGCAAAAATAATTCTAATAGAATTACAAAACATTAAAACAAAACTCGACTTATTTTTCATCACATAGTAGATTTTATTATTAAATTCTTCTTCATCTGTATGCTATCATAAAACTTTCGTTTTTTTTATTGTACATTATTTTCTAGCATTCACTCATTCAGTATCTATTAATCTTTTCTGTTTTGTATCATAAGACAGACAATATGAGTCGTATTACAAAAACAACACCAAATGATGTAGAACAGAAAGAAAAAAAAATATATGATCGATCGTTTTTTATTAATACACATTGTAGATATAATCATTGCTCAAAAAAGAGCTTTTATCTATACGCTGTTTTTTAGTCTATGACTATATGGGAAAGATTTTCGAACTGTTATAGAGCAAATTGACATTTAGGCAAAGTTCTCAATGATAATAGACAGTTCTATTTGTCATGAAAGCTGCTGTTAAGATATTTATCATTCGATCGCTTTTGAAATGTGCTACAATTAATATCCCACCTATGAATGAATATAATAGAGTAGTTATTCTTCTGTTCTATATTGAATAAGTATTAATAATGTACTTTGTTTCCTAGGACATTAATCGAGAAATACAAAATTGTCGTGATGAACAAAGTGAACGATTTGATTTAAGTAAAAGTAGTGTTACTATTCTACCCAATACTATTAAAGATGTAAGTAGAAATTTTTTGTAAAAAACAAAACAAGTATTATTACCTTTTGCTTCTTTGTGAATAGCTAACACATGTCCGAGAATTATATTTATATAGTAATCGTATTCAACAATTACCTCCAGAAATTGGCAATTTAGTTAATTTAAAAGTATTAGCTCTAAGTGAAAATTCATTAACAACTTTACCTGATACAATGGATCGACTTGTTCAATTAAAAGTACTCGATCTACGACATAATAGATTTAATGATGTAATGTGGAAATTTTCTTTCTTTTTTCTTTTTGAAAATCAAACATTGATTTTGTCCCATTTAGATACCTGAAGTTATCTATAGAATAACAAGTCTCACCACACTTTATTTACGTTTTAATCGAATTAAAGAAGTATCAGATACAATTCGAAATTTAGTCGTAAGTCAGCAATAAAATGAATCCTCCGAAAAACAAAAAAGCGATCTTTATTCTTTTATAGAATTTACAAATGCTAAGTTTACGTGAAAATCGTATTCGATCGTTGCCTATTACAGTTGGTCAACTTGTACAATTATTAACACTTGATGTTGCACATAATCATCTTGAACATTTACCAAATGAAATAGGTGTGTTTCTCGAAAAAAATTTCCAATTTTTGTTTCGCATTCAGCGTTGTTAATATGATTAATATGTCTATAGTTTATTTTCTTTCCAATGGGATCAAAAGCGTAAGATTTCCGAAAACTAAGTATGTGGATTTCCATCTTATTGATTAACCGTAAGTCCATTTACTAAATAATGGATTTTTCAATTCTTGACTGTAGCTAAAAAATGAGTTTCCTCTTTCGCTTCATAACGTTCTGAGCAAACATCCGCTTCGCCAACTATAATGCGATGACGTTTTATCCAGAATATTTCTAATCTTTCTCAGCAACTAGAGCACTTAGAGATGTTATTATTTCGTGAATAAATGTATCCTTGTACTCTCCCTCTTCGATTCTCGAAAAACTTCCATATTTGCTATTGAATCTTCTCGATAGTTAGCAACCACGAACGGAATCACTCCTTGTTCTGGGAACAAAAAATGCTAACTTCTATTTTATTTTAGGGAGTTGTGCTCAGTTAACAACATTAGATCTAACTCATAATGAACTTGTTGATCTACCAGAATTAATAGGAAATCTAAAAAATCTCAGTCGACTGTTGATCAGATACAATCGTCTCTCGACCATTCCATCATCGTTAGCGAATTGTTCTAAACTCGATGAATTTAATATTGAAGGAAATAACATTTCACAATTGCCGGTTCGTATTTCAATCTTGTCTTCCGTTTGATTAAATTTGAGCTTTTTCTGTTTCGTAATTTTGAAGGAAGGACTTCTATCGAGCTTAGTTCATTTAAATACAATCTCATTAGCACGCAACAATTTTAATTCATTTCCATTGGGTGGTCCCACACAATTTACATCTGTACATTCAATTAATATGGAATGTAATACAATTGACAAAATTCCATTTTCAATTTTTTCTCTCGCGAAATATTTATCAAAATTAAATATGCGAGAAAATGCATTAACATCTTTACCATTAGGTATGACGTTTTCTATAGAAATTTTCTTCATCCATTGTTTTATTTGCTTGTAGATATTGGCTCGTGGGCAGCATTAGTTGAATTAAATCTAGCAACTAACCAATTAACTATCATACCAGAAGATATCAAGAGTTTACAAAATTTAGAAGTATTGATTATGTCGAATAATCAATTGAAAGTAAGTGACAACAAAGTTCACAGGACAAATCTAATGAATCAGTAATGATAAAGCTATAAATATCTATTTTAAAATGTTGAACTTCAAGCAAAATCATTACAGATGATATAGTTAGAAAATAAAGTCACGACTAATGTTTGTATAAGAATAACTTTCATCGTTCACCTTCGGGTATTCAATAAAAAACTGAATGTGCATCATCAAAGAGTTAATGTGGAAATCTCTTCAGTCACTAATTAAAATTTCCGGAGCGATTTAACCACTATATGTGTGGGTGTATTTGCTATCATTAGCAAATATTATTTTTTTCTGTAATATAAAAAGCAGTTTTTTTGCAAGATTATTATAAACATTGTCAATATTTTCAATGAATACTTTTTTTTATGTATCATAATTACTTATCCTTGACCTATAAAATTTCCGTTTGAACTTTTACAGTTCAATAAATTGTTTACGATTGGATTGAATATAATTTATTTTCTATTATAGAGAATCCCTCCTTCGTTAGGCCAACTAAGGAAACTACGACACTTAGATCTTGAAGAAAACAAACTTGATTCATTACCTCAGGAAATAGGTAAGTTAATTGATTCGATTATATATAAATAGATAGATGTTTATTTTTAATAACTTTCTTTTACTTAGGCTATTTACGTGAATTAACCCGATTGATCGTTGCATCAAATCAATTGACTCAATTGCCGCGTTCTATTGGGTAAGAAACGCAAAAACAACTTCTAAATATATACATCGCGTTTTTTTTTCTTTTTTTATAGATCCCTATCAAATTTATCTCATCTAAATGTTGGTGAAAATAATTTGACTATATTACCTGAGGACATAGGACAATTAGAAAAACTAGAACAACTCTACATTAATGATAATCCAAATTTGGATGTACTTCCTTATGAATTAGCATTATGTACTAATTTACAAATAATGAGCATCGAAAATTGTCCACTTAGAAGTTTACCACAGGAAATAGTAGCGGGTGGGCCTTCTCTCGTGATACAAGTAAAATAGAAAATTGTAAATAAAGCTAAAATTTCATTGAATTATTTTTCTATTTAGTTTCTCAAAGTACAAGGACCTTTTAATTTAAATTGATGTCGTATTTATTCTTTTTAAAAATGTCGATCTCATATTTCTCTTTTATGTCTATCAGTCAAATCGGTGTGCTTTAATGAACCGGTAATTGTGTGTGTGTATTGTCATTCTTTTCTTTTTAACAAACAAATTTGATAAAAGAAAGAAAACCATAGATGTATGGTAAATCTTTTTTGTTTGCGCTAGACATTCTATCATCCTATATTCTTCTTGCTCTATTTTCTTTTTTTGTATATACGAGTATGTGTAATCTTTTATACTCTTGACAAATGAATGTGTGTGTGCACGGGCATTTGGTTCTGTATTTCGTTTTTCTCTACTTCACTCTTTGTCCCAGACGTACACCTCAGACATATAAACATCAATATATTTGCCTTTTCGTTTGTTGTTGGTGCGTTAGCAATTCAAATCGTATATATTTTTTTTTCTCTTCGTTTTACTCTTCTGCTCGTGGAATTACCAGTCAGAATTAATATGTGTTCATGTGTATGTGCGAGATTTTATTTTGATATTATTTTCTTTTTGTTTAGTTGCTTCTTCTTTTTCTCTCTTGATGTATTTTGAGGATCGTATATATGTGCCAAAAAGATCTCGTTTCTGTTTCGCACCGAATAGGTGAACTTCAGAGAAGAGAGAAATAGATGAAGATGATTATAAATTTAAATTAAAAGCAAATATATAGATTTAAAAATATTTATTGTCATTCAGAAATAGAAGTTTTCTCATTGGAACATGTTTTACATGGGTCAGGTTTAATTCACAAGTACCGCTCAGTTTTTCCTCGTAGAAGCAGTATTTTCGGATTACTAACCAATAATGAGTGATAATACAACTGATGTCAGATTCGGATTCGGCATGCTCGACATTTTTTCGGTTAAGTTTTTTAATCGATAACAGAGTAATGAAAAAAAATAATAACCAACTACTACAACAAAAAATCAAAAGTAATCCTTGATTTGGATTTCTTCTTCTACACAACTTCCTGACTAAACTTTTTAAACAATTATTATTACGATCTATTGATTAATTCATGACTAGTAACTTTAAAGTTTAAACTAATCTCAGATTCGAATTCTTCATCCTAGATAAATCTCGATTGAACTTTTTCAAAATTTGTTTCTACTAATTATTAATATGAAATGATTCTCAGGTCTAGATTGCTGATTTTCGATTAACTTTTTGGTCAAATTCTTGAGACAACTGTCCGGTTTTTTTTCTTGCATTGTTCTCCGGCCAATCAGTGCAGTACGAGCAGACAATTTATCTTTACTGGACTCTTCGCTAAGAGAAAGAGAACTAGATCTATTTTTATCCCGGTTGGAATTCAGTTGTCCCACATTTCAAATTTAGCCGACGATAAGAGATTTTCTGGACTAACTTGTTGTACTCCGGGACTGGTTTTTCAAATATCTATGATTGAAATTTGTTAAAGACTATCATCTATTAACATAAGAAGTCTATTTTGTAGAATCCCATAGAAGAAAATGTCGGTCTCGACTGTCAAACAAGAATCCATATGAAGAATAAACTCAATTTCTTTCTTTAATATAACAAACACATCAGAGACAAATGAAGGAAAAATAATAAATTTTAATCTATGTATCCATTGCTTCTTGTAATTGATTAACACTGTTATTTCCAACAGTTAATGTTGATGATGTATCTGAATGATTAAAATAAGCTGAACCACCACCACCATTTGACCATGCCGTTGCCAATTGAACAAGACGTTCTCGAATTTCAACAAATTTACGTTTAAATTCAATACCATCACCTTTTGATAAACGAAAATCGGCCATGATTTTCGCATCTGGAATTTTGAATAAATTCACTTTAAATATCAATTCAGTGTGTCGCTTATCTTGCGTAACAACAGTTATCTAGAGAAAATGAATTTAAAACAAAAAGTTTGCATTGAAAAACAAAACAAATCTTTACCTGATTGCCTGCTGTACGTTTCGGTGTATAACCAGTATGAACAAATAATCGATTGAGTAGATAGATTGTTTCATCAAATGATATTGCTAGCACAACTCTTGTCATACGATGTACAAGATGTTCCGATGGATCTTGCTGAAAAATTACATTTATGATAGTAAACCAAGTAAAGAAAGAATGCTTCACTTACATCACCCATTTCTGTAAGAGATCTTGGTTCTGTTATTAAAATAAGATCATCGAGTTTAATTGGTTGGGATATACAATTAACCATAGAATCATCCGAAATCGATGGTGATATAACCGTTGACGTTGTACTTTGATTGGGCTGTGTTAATGACCAACATGGTTCGTCGTATTTGACTCTGAATTTCGAAAAAAAGAATATATATATGAATGTTAAAAGTATATGACGTACGCCATTCGTTTTAACAACTGATGATCGGTTTCTGTACCATCTAAAGAATAATTTTGAATAAAGTAAATTTCTTCAAAAGAATTGTACCTTGTGAATAAATTTTTGACATCCATTTATGGCTTTGAATATCGATAACTCGAGCACGTTGTGCTGGATCGTGAACAAGAATTCGACGAAGAAGATCTACGAAGAAAATAACACAAGAATTTGGCCGAAATAGTCTATAGTATTCATACTAAGAATCATATTGTCGATTTTCTTCCATGGGTTATGATAATAATCACGATCTAACCAACGTTTATATTCAGGATTTTGATAAGACGGTTGATCCCATGGTAATTCTAAAAGTATTTAACAAGAGATCTAAAAGGTAAATTTCTATTAAAAACAAAATCTACCTCCAGTAAGCATCGCAGTTAAAATAATACCACACGACCATACATCCACTGGTTCACCTCGATACGGTGTTTTCGACCATACCTAAAACAAAACATTATTAGAAATAATCCATTGATAGCATAATGTAGTCATCGAAATGATCTTCTTATTTATATTTGATGCTTTTCAATCACGTATTTCCTGATTGATTACGCCTCTGGTAGTGGACTAATCTATTGAAAACAGTCGATTAGGTCATTTGAGAACATCGCATTTACTATGGAAAATAGTATAGTCGACAAGTATGTATCTCTAGCAGATAAATTATTATACTCATAGTGATTTATAGTAATCTTTACTTCGACAGATAAATATTTATCATGGAATTCTTTGTATACTGTTTCTTTTGTTTTTCGGGAAATTAATGAATGCACGATCGGAAATCGTTAAAAACAAACTCAGATAAGTCGAATGAGACAATTACCTCTGGAGATGAATATGGTGCTGTGCCACAGTACGTAGTTAATTTTCGTTCTTCTTTTGTAGTCTGACTACGAAAAAGTGTAGCTAAACCGAAGTCACAAATCTTCAGTGCATCTAATAGATAAAAATATATAAGAAATTTAAAAAACTAATAAATTCTCCTCTCACTATTATTAGCTATGAGAAGATTTTCAGGTTTAAGATCTAAGTGAGCAAGAAAATATATATATAGAAAAAAAAAACGATAAGCAGTTTCTTATCAAACCTCGATGTGCAACACCAAGACTGTGAAGATAAGCCTAAAATATATTCTAGTAAATTATTTCTTTTCGTATCTTTTTAAAATCATTTCTCACCATTCCGGCGACAACTTGTTTAAAATAGTGTTGTGCAAGATACTCTGGCATTCCAACATCAGGTTCTAAAAATAGAAATCAAGTTAGTCAAGCAAGTAATTCCTCGCTTGTGAGATCGAACCAATTTTATCGAAAAGTTCACCACCAGCTGCATATTCAAGGAAAAGATAATAATTGGAATGCTGTTGCTTATAACCGTAAAATCGGATAATATTTTCATGTCGAAATAATTTATGTAGATCAATCTAAAAGTTCAGCATATTTTTCGATGATTAGTTTTATTTCACAATTCATACTTCTTTTCTTATGACAACATCGTTGCCTTTCAATCGATTTATGTCAATGACTTTTACGGCAGCAAATTCGTTTGTATTCACATTTTTGGCAAGAACGACTCTAGATGTTCAAACTTGTGAAAAATTAAAAACGAAACAACTTAGTTCACATACTCGCCATAGGCACCTTCACCCAACGTTTCCGTAAATTGCCACATGATCGAAAGTGACAAGTGTTGAAAAAAACGAATTCGTTTTAGTTCTTTGTTTCATACGCTTGCCTCGCTCGATTTTGATTGGATTAAAATAAACGGAGTGAATTTAAAAAAAAAGAATACCGTGTTTTGAACATTTCTGAATGAAAATATCGAAAAAATTTATGGAAAATTTGATCTAAAAGATAAAAAAATTATTTCTTTTGACAATTTTATTTGATTGATACGAAAATTAACGAATAGTGAAAATTAGAATGAATCATCTAATAGCAGCCAATCGCTGACGATGTCGTGAACTCGAATTGGGCTAGGAAATCGAGAGTGACTAAAATCTTTAACTCACTTTATGAGTGCAAACTGGTAACCTTAAAATTTCCGAAAAATAGACTGGACATGTAGCGCCCCCAAGAAGTTCCCTGTTTGTGATGGATTGAGTGAATCAACGGGTTGACCAGACGTATCAGACTGTCTCTGTTCTTTTGCCTGTTTCTCAATCCTGCCGATAACAATGCTAACAAGACGATTGAAAAAATAGATGAATGACAAGAGACCGCTCTTAGCATTAAATAACCTAGTATATGATGATCTTTTATACGTGTAAGTGACCAACAAGCGATTCGCACATAAGGCTCTTTCTCAGTTTTTTAGATTTTCTTACTGCCTTAACAGAGACGAATAAGCAAATAGCAAATAGTTGGATATCACTACTGTGTTTTGAATATATAAAGTTGAACAGATATAAGATAAGATGTGCGTTTGAGAATAACATCTTAGTTATCATCTAAAATTTATTGTACTCAAGCGACACTATCATTTAGAAAGTGCATTGTTAGACAACATGTTTTATGTTTATAAAACTAATTTTTAGTTTTTTTTAAATTTTTATCTTAACCATGAAAAATCGACGTTGAGACCAAGTTTACCATGATATTTCAAAACAAGAGAATGGAAAAAAACAACTCGTAGTGAGTAGTATTTTCTCCACGCGTAGTTAAAAAAAGAAAGCAGACAATACATTTGATAAACATATTTGAACATTTTTTGTAATAATGCATTTTCTTAATACTGATGTCTAATTTTATATCTTCTAACAATACAAAACAAAAATACAAGATGATCCAGAGACTTATGAAACAATATTTGTTTTAGTTTCCAGGGAGCTGTAGTCTTTAGACTAGGGGTGTGAATTTATTGTTATTGTTATAAATAACAGATAAATAACAAATGACTTTTTTTTCTAAAAGAGATTCTGTTTCAGCTCGCTGAATATTTTAATTGTATCCGTTATATGAGCTTATACTACAGAACAAATTTTTAACTTCAATAGTACTAATTCGCATGGTATAATCAATATAAACAGTGAACTGAGTTTTCAGAAAAGAGAGTTATTTGTTATTTATCTGTTATTTATAACGAATAACTATCGAAAAAAGTTACTGTTATTCATAATAATAACAAAAAAAGTTATTGTTATAAATAACAAATAACAAAAATAGTTATTGTTATTAATAACAAATAACAAAAATAGTTATTGTTATTAATAATAACAAGATAACAATAACTTCTCAGTCCTACTTTAGATGAGATGTTTAAGGGTAGAGTAATTTTTACCGTATATCTTGAACGAAAATAAAATGTGAGCTTTTACGATTCTATTTTCGTTAAAATTTCGACGCTTTTTTTCGTTGCTTGTCTGACTGGGTAGCCGTCAGATGGAAGATAATGAAATGCTTCGATGTTTATATTCTGTGAAAAATCATAATTCAACTACAATAATGTAGGCTATGAATGCTGATATGATTTCATTAACTGACAAGTATTTTGTATTTCTGGTATTTGGCAGTGAACGATAGTTTACTTTTTCCGTCTTTCAGATTTAATCTTTCATTAATGATGGAACTTGGCACATCTTCATCGAGTGATGATGTTGGAGAATACGTCGAGCATAAAAAAGTACCAGTTTTAGGACGTTGTGAGGGAATGTTTCATGATCAAGAAGGTAATTTATATGGCACAGTTTTACGCTATGATCGAGATAATGGACATTTAGTACCATGCCCAACAGAAAATGAACAAAACCACCGATTACAAATTGAGTTAGTTTGGCCATCGGTGTTACATTTATTAGCAATTTATATTAATGACAATGATCCCGGTAATATGGCATTATTTACGTCATCGGCGAGCCGAATTGGACCAGATCGTTTTTTAACAACTTTAGATTCTATCGTTCCAAAACGTCATATTCAGCGTGAATCACCTCAACTGATGAATGAAATTATCGAACCGATTGTGAATTCATATAATGAGTATACATTAGCTCGTATTTATATTGATGATAGTTATGGACACACAGATATTGATCTAATATTAAACTATTGTAAACAGAATGCTTATCATCTAATTAGATTAACTGAACTATTTTTACCTAATTTTGAAACGTTTTACAATTATACTAATGATAATAAGTCACGATTTCGAACACTGTCGGGGAAAGAGGAATGGTCGGAAATGGATATCATTATATTGAAACAAAAATCGTCCACAATACTACCATTTGATCGAACTCCAATCTTGTTTCCATATCCGTCAATTATACATGGTTCCTGTTTTGTTATTGGTTATCCGGCATTTTGTAATCTAAAACAATTTTCATCTTTATATGTATTTAGTGCAGAACAATCAAAGACAATGAATGACAATGAAAAACAAGATTATTTACGGCTTATTTATGAACAAACGCGAGTCACTATGGGTAATTTTGTTCAACGTATTGTATCGATTGGAGTTATAACATCATTAACTACACAGGATGATCAAATTGATACGCATACGGCACCAACATTGCCGGGGTTTAGCGGTGGTCCAATTGTGAAATATCATACTTTCGATCCTTCACTAAAACAAAAGAACGTCGAATTTTTTTCTGGTGTTCATCTCGGTGCTTCACCAACAAAACAATGCAATTATTGGTTGAATACTACAAAAAAAGGATTTGCACTGCTTTATGCGAAGTCTATTTTGTGTGAAGAAGAATTACGTCCATTTGTAATTAAATATAAACATTATTTAATGCCATTTTTGAACTATCATGAAAGCAATCTATTGAATAGTGAATTGAAAAACGAAATAGCTTATCTTTATAAACAAAACAAGTAAGCAATTAGCTTCCTTTGGTCTTGTAGGTTCAGTTAAATCAATAAGATCTATTTTTTTTACAGTTCTCACGTGTGCTCAACAACTGTACCGATAAAATTTACAAAAGTAAGATACTTCATTGAATACTGAAGCGATTAATAACTCAAAATTTGTGTTCTTTTTCTCTAGATTTTTATTAATAACGAATGGCACAATGCCGAGTTACACACGACATTTGCGGTGTGTGATCCAAGAACTGGCGAGGAAATTTGCCAAGTTGAAGAATCAACAAAAGTAAACAGTTGTCCAACCTAACTTTGAGGGAACGTGTAAGAAACATTTTTTTTTCTTGTAGGTTGATGTCGACAAAGCGGTTAAAGCTGCTCGTAATGCATTTCGTAACGATTCTGAGTGGAGGAAAATGAAGGCAGTCGTACGGTAAAATGTCAACAAAGACTCTTCCTTCTTAAATAAAGTGCTGATGGATTTGTTTTAGTGCTGATCTAATGAGAAAATTTGCCGAATATCTACGACGTGATATTGATTATTTATCGGTTCGTTTATAACAACTTAACAAAACGTTTTCTTTTGTCTATCTTTTCTTTATCATTTAGAAATTAGAAACACTGAATAATGGTAAACCATTGGAAGAGAATAAAATGGACATTACAATTTCGGCCGATTGCATTGATTATTATGCCGGTTTGGTAGGTAAAATAATGAATGAAACATCAGAAACGCGAACAGGTTCATTTGTGCACTATTATCATGCACCGATAGGTATTATTGGGCAAATTATATCGTGGAATTATCCTATAATGATGTTGGCGTGGAAGCTGGGTCCAGCTTTAGCTTGTGGCAAGTTTCGAACGTCACTGTATTAAGAAGTATTTATGACTTTCTTCAATTATTAGGAAACACAATCATTTTAAAACCAGCCGAAGAGACACCATTAACTGCTTTGTATTGTGCAAGTTTACTGAAAGAAGTATAATAATGGCAAAAAGAAGGCTCTTTTCCAAAAACGTTCTGATCTTCGTTGTTTCAGGCTGGCTTTCCTCCTGGTGTTGTGAACGTTTTGCCAGGTGATGGCTCTGAATGTGGTCAATTCATTGTCACTCATGAAGGAATCGATAAAGTTTTTTTTACTGGCTCAGTCGAGGTATGTAGTTGCTTATTTATAGCTCATTCTTATCTGTTTAAAACGTTTTTTAATTGTAGGTTGGTGGAAAAGTTCAAGAATTAGCTGCAAAATCAAATGTGAAACGTTTTTCATTAGAATTACGTGAAAAATGTCCGTTGATTATTTGTGAAGATGCTGATCGTAAGTATCGAGATTAGTCTAATCAATTTCTTGATCTTCTGTATTGTATTATTCTTTTTAGTCGACTCTGCTGTAGAATTAACCCATCGTACAATATTTGCAGATTCTGCTCAAAGTTGTTTTGCTGGATCAAGAATATTTGTTCATGAAAAAATCTATGCTCAATTCGTTATTAAGTGTGTTGAACTAACTGATCGACGAGTGGTAGGTGATCCGTTCGATTCAAAAGCTGAACAAGGGCCTCAAATAAACGATGAAAAATTCCAGAAAACTATAAAATATATCGAATCTGGTAAAAAACAAGGAGCGAAACTGGAGTGCGGTGGAGAACGTTTTGGAACAAACGGTTTTTTTATTCGACCGACAGTATTTAGTAATGTCACTGATGACATGGACATAACAAGTGATGAGGTTGGTTCAGTATCATTAAATAAACTTGATATCTAGAAAGCTGTTCCTTTTAGGTGATAGGACCGATAATGAGTCTATTGAAATATCATGATTACGATGAGGTAACTACACGAGTAAACAATACAAAATGCGGTTTGGCTGTTGGCGTGATAACAAAAGAAAATACGCAAGCAAATTTTCTTCTTTCACGTTTACAAGCACGCACTGTTTGGATTAATGAATATGATGATGCTATTAATCTGTTACCATTCGGAAGATACAATCACGCTGGTGGCAAGAAAAATTTTAATGGCTATGACTTCGATGAATACTACGAAGTAAAAAAGATCGCTACGCGTACGAATTTATTGTGAACATTTGTGCAGTGGCACTAATTTCTTTACCTTTTCATATCTCTTTCTTGTTCGTTTCATCGTTATTTTTCACTTTTTCGTTAGATGTTTCGTGCGCTGTTAATTTTGATTGTTGTGTATATCATGTCAGATATAATCAATCGAGTCGCTTTTTTTATAGTGGAAGTACAAAAGATTCATCTACAGCAATCAATTGAATTCCTTCTCAAATGTTCTTTAGCAAATTATATCCATATATCTACTGAATAGAAATAAAAATAAATTTTTGAACTCAAAGTATCATATACACACATTCGCAGCAATGTGTTTTCTTCATGGAGAATACTTAATTACATTGACTTTCTCATGAGATCATCGATGTGACTGACAGGGTCTGACCCTGGGCGTTAGTATATGCAAGGGGGGAAAAGCGGATCCCGTTCCCTGGATCCCGGTAGATCCCACGGATCCCACTAGATCCTGTTGGATCCCACTAGATCCCACTAGATCCCACTAGATCCCACTAGATCCCACTAGATC